>PVKB01005043.1:0-113203 GCA_004027205.1 Ctenodactylus gundi | reverse complement strand
TCTAAATTTATTAAATGCACATTATTCCTATATTTACATACTTTGTAAAAATGTACTTTAAAATGTTTTACATAAAATGTATAAATATTTATACATTTATTATATAGTAAAATATACATTAGTGTATACATAGTGTGTTGTACTCATATATATTTTCATAGTATATGGTATTATTTTGTATATTTTAACCATCATATAAATAGAACTACACTTCATATATTATAGTACACCCTTTAGATTTATCTCTACTAATATATTTAGTTCTCCTTCATTCTTTTTAAATGATCACATTTCATAGGCGAGCAATGAATTCATTTCTGATTTACTGCAAGCAACACTTCAATCAGAATTATTTTTTATTTTGTCCTGTATATAAGTGAAGCTTCCTTGGCGAAAGAAAGCATTCCGTCTCTTACCATCCAGTAATACTAACTGGAGTTTTATTTGTTTCTGTGGTTGTTCTTTCTCAAGGAAATCTATTCATTTGATAGCTATGAAAGGTTTTGTTGTTTTTATAGGAACGGATATTGAATTTTGTCAAATGCTTTCTTGGTGCCCATTGAAATGACCATGTAGTTCATTTTTCTTTAATTTGCTGCTATGGTGAATTATATTGATGGGGATTTGAATATTGAGTCAGCCTTTTATAACTGGGGTAAACTCCACTTGGTCATTTTATACTTTGGGTTGAATTTGTTATTGTTTTATTGGTTTTTTATATTTTTATGAGTGTTATAGTGGCTTTTATCTCGTCTTTCTTGAAATGTCTTTGCTTCATTTTATTGTACGGATAATACTATTCTAAAAGTGATTTCAAAAATTTTCTCTTCCCTGGAAGAAATCGTGTAGAACTGCTATTATTTCTTCTTTAAGTATTCATCGATGTTACAACGATGTTACTGGTGACATCGACTAGACAGTTTTCTGTGCTTTTCTTTGCTGTCGCTTTTTTCTTTTTTTATTTTTGGAGGAAAGATTAAACTATAAATGAAATGTCTTAATCAACGTTAAACTGCTCTTGTTCTCTATTTTTTGAATGAATGTTAGTAGTACATGTTTTTAATGACATTGTTCCATCTTATGTAAGTTTTTAAATTTTTGGACAGGAGTAACTTCCTTATAATAACATGTTCCTTTCAATCTTTCTCTGGTTTGCCATGACTTCTTCCATTCCTGATGTTGGTAATATTTGTCTTTTTCTCCTTTTCATGGTTAATTACAGTTTTATCTCTTTAATTGATCTTTCCAATGAACTAGACTTAGTTTCATTGATTTTTTTCATTGCTATTATTTTTAATAGTGTATGATTGTAATACATAATAATTACACTCAACTTGGGTGACCAGTGCACTACATACTGCATCTTAATAATTTTTAATTTCCCTTAAACTCCCACTTCTTATCTCCCTCATCTTCAGGACCCCTTGCAAACTCTATAAAGTGTGTATCCCTCCTTCCTATCATCTTTTTAAATTTTTATTTATGTTTTATATTTCTCATATAAGTGAAACTGTGTAAGATTTAACTTCCTGTGTCTCCTGTATTTTACTTAGCATTATGGGTTCAGGTGCATACATTTCCCTACAAATGATTCAAATTTATCTTTCACTATAACAGAATAATACACATACACACACGTATGTATATCGCATTTTATTTATTGATTCATCTGTTGATGGGCATATAAACTGCTTCCAAGATTTAGCTGTTGTGAGGTGTGCTGCTATCAACCTGGGTATGCATGTATCACTGTAATACGATGTGTTTAAATTTGGGGGAAGATACTCAGGATATATAGCTGGGTCATAGAATTAGAATTTCTGTTTGCCAAGATTCACCAGTATTTATGAATATCTGTAAAGCAAGTAGGTAGAGAACTTGAAGACAAAACAAAAACAAAAACAAAACAAAACAAAGCAATAACAACAACAAAACCAGAGGCATTCCAGGGAAAAGAAAGTGTCAAATCATTACCTTCAGATAAATTAGAGAACTGTGTTCGACAAGAGTACTGTAATGATTCTTTATGCAGAAATCTTGGACAACCAACTTTTATCAGTGTTTATGGTGGACAAATGTGTAACAGTGAGTAGGCTTTTTTGGTGTAAAAGGATGCATCTAAAACTTGGATAGATATTTTCAAACTACTTTTGAAAGCAACTATTCACATTTTTAAAACCTTTTCTTATGATTAATGTGTGATATGTACATGTACCAGTTTTCTATAATGAATGATTCCGAATCTCTTGTTCTTGTCTGTCACTATTTAGAACTATTTAATTAATGGTATCTAAAGTTTTGTGCTACACTCACGGTCATGCAGATTTCCCTTTCATATAGTTAAATTGATTAATACAATAATTACTCTTTAGCCCGGTGTCTTCTGATAATGTTGCAAATTTTACTTGCAGACATTTCCCAAATCTCATTCTCCATCAGCAGCTTCAATTAAACACATTTATACTGGTTTCTTTATAACTCAGTTAAGGTTTCATTGCCCTGTCTAACCTGAAGATATTTCTCTTTCCATTAGAATTAGCTTTAAGTTAAAAGATACCATCACTCTTTCTGAAATGACTGTGTTTCCCTTGGAGGCAATTTGCAAGTTGTTTTCTCTTAATCGCTATAATTAAAATATGGTCTTCACTGGTTGGGCTCACTAGTTCAAGAGTTACTTATGATTCCTCTATGAATTACAAGAGGCAGCATTGTTTTGAGCTTGCTTTTCTCTGCTTTCACTCTTACCTGATTTTTCAGGTTCCTTTTGTTCTTAACAGTCTCTTTTGGATGTTCACCTGTGCCTCCCCAGTATCATCCACTCTAAATTGACACAAAACACTGAATATATTATTTAAATGCACTGAACAGGTTGTAGTAATAGATATAATTAAAGGAATTGCTACAGTGAATAATGATATTGAGTAATTAGGATGCTGAAAATTTGCAGTTGGCTTTAAATGGATCTAAGTATCACAATCTGTGTGAATTGAACATTTTTAAAGATTTATTGTACCAAACTCAGAATTGTATGCTTTTAAAAAGGCAGATATGGTGTCTTCTCTTTGGGCGAGGGTTCCAGTTTACTTTGAGAGAGAAAGGCAGAGTTAAATAACAGCAGCATGATTGTTGCTATAACTGGACCAAAAATGTCTGGAAAGACCAGAGGAAGATGCCCCAGTGTCACTACCTTGGGGAGTGGGAGGAGACCACTGATCTAGGCTATGAACAAAGGAGAAAGAAAGGAGAAAGGGTATTCCAGACAGAGATAATGAACATGGAGCAACATGAAGTTACAGAGTAATGGGTTCATTAAGGATTGGTGGAGAGTTCTAACATGGCTCAAATTTTATTGGACTCTAGTGTTTGAGACACTTTTTGGACAATAGGAAAACTATATCACATAGAAAACATACTTTATCTGTTTTAAGGACTCAGTTTAATCCAGCTCTTCATTGATGAAAAAGAGTATATTACCACTCTGACTATTTTATTTTCTTTAAAGTTTCACATAAAAGAGTTTTTCTGTGTCTGAGAACTTGGGGGTATGATCCTTCCTTACTCTTACTCTCTAATGACAATGATGGTGACTCCAAAGGAGAAATGGTTGCAATATTGTCAGCTCATTCTAATTGTAATAATTGTAAGGACACAAAAATTTGACAGATTATCAAATCATATGAACAACAAAATGTAGTCAAGACATTCTTGGACAGTCCTTAATACTTTGATGTTAGCTGCCTCCTTACTCCCTACCCCACTGCACCCTACTCCCCACCCAAGGAAAAAAAGTGTGTAATGGAAAAGGGCCTAGTTGTAATAGGAGTAATACTGGAAATGACATATTAAGTATTGAGCTATGAAGAAGCTTTAATGCTTCATTTTGATATGACTCAGGAAACAAAGTTGGAAAAATTACTGAGATATGTATAGTTTAGTTCCCAGAAAGGGCATCTGTGGTTCCATAATGTCTACAGGAGAATGAGTTCCCCCACCCCCATATCCCTCAAGCGCTCCTTTAGCAGATTTTGTTGGTTGTATTTAAAACACTCCCAGAATCTAACTACTTCTACTACTCTGCTGCTATTACCTGTTCTAAGCCACTATATTTCCTTACCAGAATTATTCCTCAAGACTCCTATCTAATGTCCTGGCTTTCATCCTCACTACCTTCACCCTTTCCAAAATCTTCTCTTAAGATGTGAGTTGGGTCATTTTCAAAACCATGTAATGGTTTCCTCTGTCATTCGGTATGAAAGAGCAAATTCCTGTGTCATCAGTGTGAGAGCCACACTCTGGCCCCGTTGCCCCTGCGACCTCAGCGCCTACTGTTTCCTCATATCCATTCTGGGTAGCCATACCGACCTCTTTGCTGTTTTTCTCATTTCACATCTACTAGTTTTGTATCTATCCTGGGCCTTTGCCCTTACTGTATGCTGTGTTTGGGATTTTTCCACAGTGATTTTAAAATAATTCTCATAACTACACTGGGTCTCTGCTTAAATGTTACCTTATGTGTGATGCTTACTTAAAATAACACACCAACCCCTAGTGGCTCTACCTGTGCCCTAAGCTGCTTTACCTTCTTACCGGCTGCACTATGGTCCTCATGAGGGTAGAACCTGTTTTCAGTTTCGTTAACTGCTATGTAATTATGTATTTACTATATATGGAGTAACTACTTAATTAGTATGTAGCTAACATACACATAGTCTGCAGTAGTGCCTGGTACACAGTAGGTGCTCAATCGTTATATGTTGAATAAATTAATGACGTAATGAGTATTCTGGTTGTTTTTATTATTGCATTTTTGTTCCTCAGTTTGTCTTTCAAATGTTAAGACTTGGGGAAATGCAGAAATAATACATCATTCATATGCTAATGTGAATTCCGTCGATCTTTTTCTTTTCCTCCCTAATATAAAAGCTGAGATTAGGCTCATTAAAGAAATGGCCACTTAACAAAATGGAGTGTTAGGTCTTGAATTTTTAAAAAGTAATCTCTGATGCTTCTCTCGTTACTATTTATTTTTGTCATTTTTCAAAATTTGTTGAGGCTTGGGAAAGATCTATTAAATAAAAACTTAAAGTTACTTATTCAGATGTGGGCCCTTAGTAGATAGGAAGATAGTAGGGCATGATGTTTTGGAGCGAGCGTGTGGCCCTCACAAGACGGTGATGGAAGCAGGCCATGAAAATTCAAAAGGGTGCCGTAAAGCCCAGGGGTCTCTGGAGTTGGTGTTGGAGGTGTGTGAATCTTAGGAGAACAAACCTAAGGTGTGGACCTTCCTGAGATGGAGGCACAAATATTTAAAAGTACATACTCGGGGAGTTGTGTCCCTTAGATGGAACAAAGGTGCTACTTTTCTCCCTTTTAATAAGCTGGACAACTTCAGCGAGTGGGTTGGCCATACCAGAGTCTTTTCCTTTTTCTGTAACCACTCATTTTTTCACCCTCACTTTATATGTAATCTCTCATCACACCATTTAAATTATCTGATACTCCGCTTCACTCCTTTCCCACCTCTGTGTCGCTCGTGTTAGTACCCACTGTGTGGACCAGCCCTTCCTCGCAACTCTCTTTGCATTTCTGGGTTCTGCTTCTCTGTCTTCTTCCCCTGCCCCCTCTTCTCCCAAACCTCATAATGTGTGAACAATTTTTAAGATTTTTTTCTTCAGCCACTTTTTAACCATTTGTCCTCCAGATTTGTCCTCCAGATATATTGAGAACCTTAGAATTCTCAAAGAATCAATGACAAGGGGCGATTGACTAATATGGTGGATTTTTAATTTTTTAAAAATGTATTACAGTAAAGAATACATTGCCACTAATCTCCTTCGCAATGCTTGCCTTCGATTTGAACAGGGATCATTCTTAACATTTTCTGAAACAGTTCTGGAAGTTCCCTTTTGTATTTTTACAATGTGTGATAAAAGAATATGGTAAATGCTATTTCTGAGAGCCACCCACTAGAATCTGGTGTTGTGTGACTTCTAGCTCTTTCCCAAACTCAAAATGACCAAAATCTTTTCAGTCAAATCAGGACATGGGGCTATGTATAGCCGCACAACTGAAGACACTCATGGAAGAGAACTTCCAGGACTACTTCAGAAAGTGGCAAGATTGGTGGGCTAAGTGTGCTTCAAGCAAGGAGTTGTATTTTGAGGAAGATTAAGGACAATGTATCTTTTATGTTATTAAGTCTTAAAATTTCAACATTCACCGTAATTTTAGGTCGCACCTCACATGGGCACTATGCAGACAGCTCCCAAGGAGCACGCTGCCTTCCATCGTGCTGCACCTGCACCTGCGTGCACGGGCAGTGCCCCTGCTAAATCTGCCCCCATGAAACACCAAGGCAGCCTGACTGCGAAGTGCAGGGCACTGGCATGCCCTGTCAGAGAGGAGAAAGTCATTGTTAAGCTTATTTGGATGGAAACTGATGGCAGCAATTCCAAGGAATATATTGGTTGAACATCTACTCTGTTCTGTAAGTTCAGATGTATGTACTTCTCTAGTAAACTTTAGACTTTAGAGCACATTTCTTAAGACAGTGGTAATTATTTTAAATGCATCTCTCTTTGGCTTCATTCAGATTCAGACTAGGCCATGTCTATGCATCAAAAAACGTTTGGGCTGTGAAAACGCTCCAGCATGGCATACACTGTGCGGTAGCTGCTTTCAAGTAGACACATGGAGATACAGCAACAAACTTAAGGGATGGTTTAATGGGGAAAGCACACCGTTAAATCTGGGGAAGTGAATGACTCAAGACGCATGTGGTTTGGTTTGCTTTTTCCCATTTTGTTGATATGTATAAATACAATACATAATATTTACATTGATCTTGAGTATTGTGTGCATAAGATAAGACAAGTCACAAGACACAGAGCAGTCAGGTCCCAGCAAATGGTTAGATCCTGAGTTTAGAAAGGGTTGAAGTTACTTCTGAGAGTTTGTTGTGTTAAGGAATGGCTTTATGGAATAGGCAGAACTTTAATTTATTCTCAGGAAGTTTTTTTCAAACTTCTAGCATTCTACTTACCCTATTTGCCTTGTTACCAAGCCAGGTAAGTTATTTCTCCACAATGTTTTTTAAGAAGGCTTTTGTTTTTGTTAATTACATTTGCCTTGCTGTAAATCATCAAGTCATGACAACAAAGATCTGATGTATATTTTTATACATGTTAAATAATAGGGAAAGTATTATTGGATAGAGATAGTCCTAAAGAAAGGCTAAATGAAGTAAATGAATCTACCACTAACCAATATTGTTAATTCACAGTAAATTTTGTTAGAAATATTTGGTTAGGATTTTAGTTTACAAATAAAACTAAAATATTTAAGGTGTTTTTTTGTCATACAGTTAATTGATTATAAGCTGTAGGTACAACTACGAAGAGGTTGATGAACAAGATGTTATTTAATTGGACATTGAGGTTTTTGGTAAAATTTTAAATTTTATGGAAAATAAATTACTAAAGAACTTCAAAATGGACCTCTCCTCATATTTTAATATTTATACTATTTTTTGAGAGCCTATAATTTTAATTTTAAAATGTCAGGTAACACCAGGTAAAAATTACTGTATCTAAAGCTCATGGTGTGCTATGATTATTTAGTTGTAATTATAATAATCTAATAATAATTACCAATACCTTTTTAAGTAGGATGATATTTTTCTTAATTTTTTTGTACTTTTGTTTTTTGGTTCTGGGGATGAGAATCTCAGAACCTAATGAAAACAATGTAAGTCCCCTATCACTGAGCTACAAGCCCAGCCCATAAGTATATGTTTAGTTAAGCCAGTCTCCTAGCCTATTCTTTTGTATTTCACCGTTTTCATAAAGGACACCAACTCTAATGATGTACATACAAGAAGCTTCAGTTTTCTCTTTTTGAAATTTTTCTCCTTGTTTTTTTCTTGTTTTTTAATCTTACCCAATTAGAACTAAAAGTCTTATAACAAATTTCTGTTGTATGAAATACAGTACATATTTTGTGGTGAGTACAAGCTAACATGCACTCTCTCACCACCCCTCTTATTAAACTGAAAATAACTTTTTGGACAATCATTCTTGAAAAAGGTATAACTAACATCATTTCCTAAAGGTAACTTTATTCTGTCCTTCATTATAAATCTGAAATATTTGTAAGGTGAATATAATTATTTTTGTTACATAACTGGTTTAAATCAAAATCAAGTGTAATTCTCCTAAAGGTTTTTTATGTTTAATTTAAATAAGGGCTGTGAATTTATTTTAAGTAACATTATTTTGAATATTAAAATTATATTACTTATATAGATGCAACTAACACTACAGGTCAAAGCAATACGAATAAAATTATAGTCAAAATACAATTTAAAGGAAACTTTTTTCTTACTGAGTGGCACGTAGATAATTATTATTATACATATGTGTTGGTCTTGTGATCACTTTAATAAACCCATAAGTACATTTTAATGTTGTTTGGAACTAAAAATAAATGAGGTCTTCTCTTTAGTATAAAACCTGTGCCCTTTGTAGTTTTATCATGCTAATTAAATTCTTATAGAATATGAGATAATTCATATGTATTTTATTTTCAACAGAAAAGAGACAATTTCTTTCCTTATTCTTGATGATTCTTTAAAAATGTTCTCTTAGACATGTGAGAAGGTGAAAATGGCAGTCTTTCTCTGTCACATTGCAAAAAAAATGGATAATGGGCTGAGTTCCATGAGCATGGTATAATTTAAAGGACTAAAAGATCTAAAAAAAAAAAAATTACTTCTGGGATACCCTTGGTCACTCTGTACCACCTCCTGCAGAACTTTAGAGACTTCCTATGGTATTCCAGTAACTCACAGAACCCTATTTGAGAAGCTCTTCTTGGAGCCTTGGAAAAGAAGTATTAGGGAAGAATAATGTGAATCTCTGTACATAGTTATTATCCTAAAGTACTTTTTACAACAATATATTACCTAAAGTCATGTTACCCATACTTAAGGAAATATTGCCCAAATGGGCAAGTAAGATCTGGTTATGTTTAAAAGGGGAATAGTGGTATGACCAATGAGAATAATTAGGACAAAGGTTAAAGGAACAGAATGTTCTATAATCAATAACTGACACCAATGAAACACTGTGATAGAAATAGGCCTAAAGTTGGAGGGAAGATATGGGTGAATTGTAGAGGCTTTTGACTAAGAAAATGGTCTTGAAAATTCCCTCAGGTTTCGAGGAATAAATGAAACTGATGAGAGGGGTTGGGAGAAGAATTGCAGGATGGGAAAAATTTAGAAGTGGACAAACAAGTGCAGACATTATAATAATTCCTGCCAATGGAAGGGAGGCCCAGACAACAACGGTGGCAACAGAAATGAGATGAGATGACTATGAGACACAGGGTTGTAGAGGTAATGAGGACTTGGCTCAACCTGACAGTGAACTTGTTTTTTAGAAATGTACAAACAGACTTGAGTGGCACTTTTTTGAAGTTTTGGTGGGTCGTTATTTTCTAAGACTTACTAGTCAATCATTTTCCTGGCTTTGTACCCTGATTGTTCTTCTCATATTATATAGGAATATACACCTAATAAGATTTTTAGCTTTTTTCTCCAACAGATATGCAGTTACTCTGAAATACTCCCATTTTTAAACATCAGCAGCTGAATATTTGTTAATAAGTAAAATGCACTGTGGACTTGACTTGGTTATTAACTTGCAATCTCTCTCTAGAATTTTGATTTTTGTTTTGTTTTGTTTTGTTTTGTTTTCCTGTGCTAAGAATCAAACCAAGAGCCTTGTGCCTGCTGGGCAAGCACTGTACCAATGAACCAACCCCTTGATACTGCTTTCTAAAGTCACCTTGAAATGCATCCCAGACCAAAGATAATACGCCCCTTTAGACAGGAAGTTCATAGAAAGGCTTTCAGTAGTAACTAATATTTTCCTATTGCAGGAATGTTGATTTGAAAGTTACAAGCCTTTCTCTGCTTCTTCCCAGCCAGGTCTCTAGACAAACTTTATAACTTTGCTGATTGCTCTGGACTCCACCTGATATTTGCCCTAAATGCACTGCGTCGTAATCCCAATAACTCCTGGAACAGTTCTAGTGCTCTGAGTCTGTTGAAGTACAGCGCCAGCAAAAAGTACAACATATCTTGGGAACTGGGTAATGGTAAGTAAGGATGTTATTTCCTCTGAATTGACAAGATAAAGGGTGAAGAATGAGATGGATTGTTGTCAGGTCATCTCTAGTACACCTGCCCAGAACACATTTGGAATATTTGGCCACTCAGTTGACTGTCCATGTGGTAAAAGCCAAATAGGGAAAGACAGACAGTTGGCTGAGAGAAGCCTTATCTTTTGCAGCTGTAGTTATCTCTAGTTACCTTCTCCTAAATACAGAATAGAGAAAATACCACAAGAATGAAGAAAATACACTGATTTATGACTAACAAACTGATGTTAAACAAGATACGAGCTGTCTGTACATCCTGAACTCCATTGTATCGTGTGTGTTCTATGGAACATTGATCCCACAAGATGATCCTTATAAAATACTAATTCAGAAGAGCTCTAGTCACATGTATTTGAGAAATGCCATATGGCATATGAACCTTGAAAGGACATAATATACCTTAGCACGTAAAAGATTCTGAGAAGTTCCACTGCAAAGAAATTTGTTCCACATTTTTGAAGCTAGTATATCCTGTACCATTTAAGCAAGGCTAGCTTTAGGAGTAGGCAGTTCATGCAGTCACACAGGCGCCATGGTTACAAGGAGCCTATCAGTATTGTACTGCTATGCTGTTGCCATCTGAAAATTCATAAAACATTTTGAATGACAGCACACAGCTTTCATTTCGCATGAGTCTCTGAAAATTATATAGCCATTCCTATTTAGTCATTGAACTCTGTGTGTGTGCACGCGCACGTGTTTGTGCCTGCATGTGTGTGTGCATGCATGTGTGTGTGTGCGAGTATCTGCACGCACGTGCATGCTTATGCTTATGGGGTATCAACTACAATTTTTTTCCATGGAACAAAAGTACATGGCACGACACAGCTTGGAAAAATACTTTTTAAATCATGATGTCTTTCTCTATGCCATATATATATATTTACATATATACACACATATATAATGTATATTATGTATATATATAATACATATGCTATTCTGTGATTCTATAATATATCAACAGCTAAAATTATAGATGGTATAAATCTGAAAATTTTCTGATTCTCTAATTTAGATTTTTTGGTAAAAGAGTGAAAAACAGAGCTTAACAAGCAAAGGCATCTCTTAAAATTATTCTTACAAGCTGATTTCAATATTTTTATACATGGCCTCGTATAACTGTAACTAGCCCATGTTTGCTTAGGGAGTTATATTTGTTGTGCATGTACCTGTACACATATGTTCACACATGTACTTATTAAACTTTGGAATTTGAATTTTCATAATAAGCAAATAAGGTAGGTCTTATAAGAATAAAAGTCCTGTTTTCTTTTCAGTAGCCATTAGTTAGAATGTTTTTTTTTTCCTTCCTGTAGTTCTTTTCTCTCTTCCTCTGCTTGAGTGGAAGAAATTTGGGGAGAATTACGGTAAAGAACGGCAGGGCCTCTGTTGGACTGCAGAATACATGGTGTCTCTCTTGTCTTATTTCTTTTAAAACATTGTGAAACCTAAATAAAATTATTTTACGAAAAGTCCTAACTACTTATAATTATGCCAAAAGCATAAAAATTACTTATGCATGACTGATGGAAATAATTCCTCTAGAGCATTTGATATGTTTGAGTGCATCAACATGTTTAAATAAATTTTCGTTTGGTCTAACCTTAGTGATTTGGTAATGGGATGTCTTAGGGAGAGAGTGTGTAGACATCTTTCTGTGTACACACATCTATTTCAGACATGGGAGGACTCGCTCCTCCTTATCCACCCTCATCCTTTAGCTATGCTAGCTAGTTCAAGGTGGAGCTAATGACATTGAAAGAGTGTTATTTAGTCAGGTAAGCCACACAGCACTTGGTTCCCATTATCATCGTTTAAATCGTTTTAATAAGCCCCTGTTCAGAACTTAATAGAAACAAAGAACCACTGATGAAGAGGAAAACGACATTGTCACAAAAAAAATAGACTAAGAACATAGGAAAGAATAGATACAAAATAACCAAATCCATGCATTTAAAAATGCAGAAACTGTGAGAAGTATATGGTACTAGATTTATCCTTTCAGATATTCAGGGTACTCTGCTCACAAGTTTGCTGTGCTGTGCATATAGCACCTCTCAAAAATCATCTGTATGGCCATCCTTCTAGCCTGGACTTTTTCATCAGTATCGTTTTCCTTATCTTCTTTCTAATCTTACTTTCTGAAACATGGGTAATAATTTAATTATTCTATACTGATTTAGGGAGGAACAATAGAACTGGTCAGACTTCACCAGTCATGTCTTTATATACGTATACGCTGTTAACAAGCATTTTATCTCTAGAACAAATATAGTATTAGAAAAACTAAAACAGACATTATTTGGTTGTTTTTCCTAGAGTGACTAAACTTCTAGTGACTAGCCTACATTTTTCTTCTCCTTTGAAATCAGTGAATTGTGTAGGCTACAAACCACCAAAGCATTTAGCGAGCATCACATGTAAAGACTAAGAATATATATTTTTAGAATGTCGAAGTCTATGAATGAATCACTTTCTTTATATAAGATTTTTAAAAATTTCATTCTGTGAATATAGTATACTTTCTTTAAGTATCCATATCTTGTTTATTGTGTAACTTAGTATAGTTGGGTAATGATTGTAATTTTTTGTATTTCTATTAACTGTTGGGTGAATTGAAAGTAAGGAAAAAGCATGAAAATTTTGAAGCAGGGTCCCAAACTGAGGAAATATGCAAAAATTTTTAGTACAGTTATGTTTAGGGGAATGGGGTTTGCTTTATATGACACTATGCTTTTTGATTTAAAAAAATTAGGACAATGTAATACCTCTAATTACATTACCACTACACTAATATATATGTGTGTGTGTATATATATATATATATATATATATATATATATATATATATGCTTTCCAAAAAGATCTGCTCATGTCTTTAGGCAAATCAAAGCTACTTAGCTACTGAATCGATATTTTATACCCCTTCTTTACCTGGTGCATATATACTCACCCATTTGTGATTTCACTTACACAACTTTGTTCCCTGGAGCCTGTCTTTCGAATGATTTAATGAAATTGATTTTATAATATTAGAAAGTTTGGCCCTTGGTAAGTGATAATTCTGAGTGTTCTGGCACCCCTGCTTTGATCACTCATGCAACCAACATCTATTTTTAAGATTCTAGTCTGGAAATGTGTGGATGACTGTATTATGTGTTTGTGTGTTTGTATGTAAATGTATAGATGTTGCTGTGCGTATTTGTGAATAAATAATAATAATAGACTTGGGAAAGCCAAATACAGGTTCAGCCACAGTCTTCATACATTACCAGTTGGTTATGAGGCTGTATTGTAGAATAGGATAAAGCTGTAGAAAACTGTATTTTCAGAGGATAGTGTTTCAGTGCTTAGTGAAGAGGAAGGAGAAAACAGAGAGGAGTGAAAATTAAGAATCTTATGGTTTCTTTTTCCCTCATTTTATTAGTATTTATATGGGTACATTGAATTTGAGAATTTTGTGCACATAGATAGGGCTTCAACTTCACATTCCCTTCCCTTCTCCCCTTTCTGTCCACTCACCACTTCCGTCACCCCCCAGACTCCGTACGCCATGCCAAACTGACTCAATTATTTATTTATACTCTGGATTATTGACTTAAATTTGTCTTTTCCTTCTCCCTATCTACCTTTACTTTTGTCACATTTTTCTTTTCAATTCTTTCTTCACATACTCCCATCCACATACATATTTTATATTACTCAGTCATCTTGCTTTTAATCTTATGTATTGAGCATTGGCAATGCAAAATATTGTGCCAGTTTTCCAAAGAAAAATATTGAAATTGGAGGTTATTTCTCTACCTACAACTACATAGCTTGTTAAAGCACACTGTGGCAGAGTAAATATACAGAACAAGGAAAAAGGTAGAATAAGCTATTAAAATCTATGTGCTAGTACTGTAGGGAGCCTTTATAATTTGAAAAGAGTAAATGATGAATCAGAAAAATTGTTAAAACAATAAATAATACAGGCTAAAATATAAATTAATGCACAAAATTTATAGCTTACCTATGGAAGTACTTAATTGCCCCTTGGTTATTCAGGAGAGTTAGTGATGCTTGGGGTACATCAGTTCTGTGAGTTGTTCATTACTGTAATAGAGAGCCCTGTTATCTTAGATTCTAGTTATGTCATGGTTAAATGGCTAAACAAAGTACGGTGGGGTAGTTCCTGTGACTCTGGAAACTGGATGGACCACTGGTATGACAAAGGTGTTCATTTATTTGGTTGTTCTCACTGAGATGAACCACTGTTAGAGTGTAACGGACACTTCAAGGAATATCATAAGCCATTATTACTACCTTCTCCTTTTTTCTTACACCTACCTTCATTTGCCAAGAACAGAATACTGTAAAAGGGAGTGTATCTAAGTGACATGATTTAATAAAACTCTTGCCTGATATTCTTAAATATTTTGAAACACTTCAGTCACTTGTTAAAGTGAGGACAATCTGTTGACAGAACAGTGACTCAGTGGCAAACCGGTGACTTCTCTACTGGAGACGTTGACAAAGGACAGAAAGCCCAATTCCATCCTTCTTTATTTTTTGGCGTAGAGTTTTGAGCATATATTCACAGTGACAGTTCGCAAGAAGTGACACTAACTTCTGTGTCTCACTTAAAAGACTATGCACTATAGTTATGATTATGAGACATCCTAGAAAAGACAAAGCCATAAGAAGAGAGTAAGCTGATCAGTCATTGCCAAGAGTTTGAGGTAGAGATATGGAGAGAGGGAAAGAGGAAGGAATATGCAGGACAAGTAAGGGATTTTAGGGTAGTAAATTTAGTCTGTATAGCATTGTAACACGGGGTGCATGGTTTTATGCACCTTTAAAAGCCCAAACCACTGTACAAAATGATGATGAACCACTGTGAAACCAATGAAAGCCTTGACAAAGCCCTAATGAACACCATGGGCTTTTTAGTTCCTTAATAATGCACCAGACATGGCTTATCAGGTATGACAAATCTACATACCAAGGTGAGAGAGTAATGATAGGACAAATTATAGGGGACAGTACACGGTGTATGAGCACTCTCAGAACTGTCTGCTCAGCTTTATATAAATTTAAAATTGCTCTAAAAATAAGAACAAGTTCTTTTAATTAAGAAAATAGACTGTGAGTCACAGTGAACATGTACTTCTTGGCAGTACGAATTCATTGGCTGCATTGACTTTACATCATATTAAGGACAACACAAGAAGTTAGAAGAATCTAAGTAAATACATCTCCAAGGAAGGTATGTAAGTGGATAATAAGCACATGGAAAGAAGTTCACTCTCATTAGCCTTCATGGGAGAGTGAATAAAAACCATAATTAAATACCCCTTCAATTTTTTTTTTAAAGAAAAAGGAAAATAGCAAGCTTTAGTAAGGATTGGAGAAAGGGGAACCTTTGTACACTGCCAGCAGAAATAGAAAATGGTACAGCCACTTTGGAGAACAGTGTTGGAGTTCTTTAAAAAGTTAAACATGAAATTACCATGTAACTCAGCAAGTCTACTTCTCAGTATCTGTATATCCAAGAGAAATGAAAACATATGTCCCAACAGAAAACCTGTGTCTGAATGTTTAGAGCAGCACTACTTGGAACAGTGAAGTTGGAACAGGCTGAGTTTCCATTAGTTGATTATTGGTAAATAAAATGTGAGTATCCATGTAAGAGAATAATATTTGGCCATAAAATGTAACAAAGTATGTGCAGATACATTCTGCAACATATATGAACCTTGAAAAGATTATACTAAATATGACAGCCACAAAGGACCACACATTGTGCACTTCCCTTTCATTGAAATGTCTAAAATAGACATGTCTATCAATTTATAAAGAAAAAAGTAGATTATTAGTTACCTAGTGCTAAGGAAGGAAGTGGGGTTGGGATGAAAGGTGACTGCTGAAAGGCAAAGAATTTCGTTTGAGATGATTAATGTATTTTATAATTGGTTGCAGTGATGGTTAAATGTTTGTCATATACTAAATAATATTTAATTATACACATAAAATTTGTGAGTTTATGGCGTATTTTTATATTTCAATAAAGTTTGTTACCAAAAATTGTGTATTTATTTATTTTTTATTATAAAGGGCATAACAATGCATATTCTATCACTGATTAGTGACAGAGGGCTTGCTTAGGGAGCCTATATATGTAATTATTAACATCATCTTCTTATGTGTACATAGTGTTTGGATTATGGAGCGTCTCCAAATAGACTCTTCTAGTTGGTTCTCAAAATGCTAAAGTAAATGTTATATTAGTGAGAAAACATAAAAAGAGGTGGAGTTGTTAAAAGTAGTAGTAAGTGTTAAATCTTTATCAGGAATTTGAGAATTCTAGAAGCGAGTTACTTTTTCTACTACCCCATAGTTGGTGTTTGGGGACTTTGTTTTGTATTCTAACAGTATTGTGATTTATTGCCTTTCATCACTTCATTTAATTTCTATTCAACGAGTATTTATTAGCTGACAAATACCTACTGAATATGTTATACTAGATTTGAGAGATATGATAGTAAATAATGATTATAACCACAGGCATCTTTTTAAAGGAGATACCACACAGGACTTGAAAAACAGTTGATTGTTGTGATGTTATTTTTGCCCTTTAATTATTCAAATTAATATGTCTATTCTTTTCAACAATAAGTTGATATATATATATCAAGACCATTGTGACAGCCTGCTGTCTTTTTTTACTATTTAGAAAACATTTTTACATCTACCACTCCCTTTCCTTATCATCCCTTCTCTTTTTTTTATTTCATAATTCAGCGAATCATAGTAATTTTTTTATTTTCTGCACATTCCAGTTTTGGCTTTTACGTAATATTCATTATATGGTACTCTGGAACTACCATGTTTCTAGCCCAGAGAGAGGTCTTTTTACTTTAGTGTCTGTAGTGAAGGATTTAAAATATGCATTTTAAAGACAGTATTGAATTGAGTGCAGTTTGTGAGACATGTTCTGGTCTACCTATGCTACACTTCAAATAAACTTCTCAGTTGCCAGCCACTGACTCACACTCAATTAGGAATCAATCAATAGGAATAAAGCACTTTATAAAACAAATGCGTGTTGTCCAAAAATATAAGATTGCTTCTTTTGCAACACTATTCTTCCAGTGGCCTTTCTACCTCGTGCAGATTAGTCACTTACTTTTTATCAATACAGACACTGAAGTACTGTTAGAAATGCTTTCTTTTCACAAAATCTATGCCAACATGACGTAAAATAATCTCTTATAATATAAACACAAGGGATAGCCCTAAATTACTTCAATGTAGTGTTTAAAAATGCACAGTTTAAAATCCCTTAACAACAGACTTGTGGTTCTGGCTGTATGATCCAGAATCTGAGCGTTCATACAAAAAGCAAAGGCATAAAAACTTAAAATGTGCAGAAATAAACTCAGTCTTTTTTTTCTTTTTCTATTCTGTAAAGCAGGAATTCAGGCTGCAATGCAGAACTTTCAAAAAAAAGTGAAAAGCAGGATGTCTTGGATGCTTTTTTATTACTGAGATGGAATGTCTGACACACACAAAGTATGAGAGGGAAGATTTATTTTAGTTCACAATTTCAGAAGCCCACAGTTCATCCATGGGTGGTTGGTAGCATAGGGAGCACATGGCAGAGGTGGATGTGGAGGCAGCTCCTCATGGCATTACAAACAGGAAGCCAAATCGAGTCCAGAAAGGAGGTAGGAAGTAGCTGGAACTTCACACAGCCTCTAGCCTTCCTCAAGGAACAATCCATGCTCCTGGCGTCTCCAAATTTTTGGGCTTTCCCTTGCACCTTAGGCTTCTCCTTTACAACTTTACACACTGCCCACCCAGGGGCACACTGCTTGGCCTCCAAGGCCTTCCTCTGAAATCTGGGTGGAAGCTTCTGTGAATCCGTAAGTCTTGCACTCTGTAAGCCTGCAACAGAGGGGCCACGTGAATAACATCAAGATCCACCACTGGCTTGGGCAGTAGTCTGGCCCCTTTGTGGCATGGCTGCAGCAGCTTCTGAGTCCCTGGATTGCTGAACTGTGGGCGGGCTGAACCCTGGCAAACATTTCCATCTTTGGCCCTACAGGGAGCCCTGGGATATTCTTCTCAAAGCAAAGTCCTTTACCTTTCGACCCTTTAATTGATAAATGGTGAAATCTTGCTGATTCCTGGGACACTTTCAATGCTTCTTTTTTATAGTCCTGATTGCAAGTACTCAGCTTCTTTTAGAAGCTACTCTAGATAACAGACTGCAAACTTTTCACATCTATTTTCTTTGCTATTTTCTTCTGTCTTTCACCACCAAGTTGGCTAAAAACCACAAACAATACCCAAGTGACAGCCTACTAGATTAATCTGCCTACCATCCTGACTTTCAGTTTCAGGCAAAGTCACTGGACAAAGGCAAAATGCCCAGAAACTTTCTGCCAGATCATAACATGAATGATTTTTTGACCACTGGTCAGTTTAGTTCTTCTTCCCATCTGAAACTTCTCAAGCCTGGCATTTCCAATCCAAACTATCAGCATTCTGGTCTTCTGAGCTCTGACCACAGTCTCCCATCAAGCTTGGATCAGAGCACTCCAAGCCCTCTTAAGATGGCATCCTCAACTTACCAAACTCCTCCCACAGACCAGTTTCATAAGGGTTCCAAACCACGTGGTCAGGTTAAAGTTACAGCAAGGACCCCAGTTCTCTGATACGACTTATTGTCTTAGTTACATTTTTGTTGTGGTGAATCAATACCTGACATACACAATTTAGGGAGGAAAAGTTTATTTTAGCTCATAGTTTCAGAAGACCTCAGTCCATCCATGGGCAGCTGGCACCAGTGGAAGCACATGGCGAAGGTGAAGGCATCTCATGACATTGCAAACAGGAAACCAAGATAAGGCCCAGAAGTGTATCTTAGTAAATTTAAATACATCTACATCCACCTCCACAGTCCACTTGCGGAACATTTTCATCAGTCTCAAAAGACGCCTTGAGCTAGTTTGTTGACAATTTTTAGTCCTAGAAAACACCATTTTTCATCTTTATTGATTTTGCCTTTTACGTACATTCCATTTAAATAAAATCATACAATTTATATCACTTTTCTTTCTCTTAGTATGTTTTGGGGTTTATGGATAACATAAGCATGTATAAGAAGCTTATTTATTCCTGAATAATGTTCCATTGCCTAGATATAACACATTTTGCTTTTTTATTGACCAGAGGACAAGCATTTGGGTTATTTCTACTTTGATGTATGATAAATGCTGCTTGCTAAAAACATTCATATGTAAGTTCCATATGAATATGAAGCTTCATTTTTCTTAGGAAAATACTTGGAAGGGGTGGAGCTTTTAAGTCTTATGAAAATTTCACTTTAAGTTTATAAGAATCTCAAGACTGTTTTTCAAAGCACTTTGACAAAGTTTTGTTTTACATTTTCATCACAAAGAATAAGAGTTTCAATTTTCTATATCTTTGACAAGGTTCACTATTGTTTGTCATTTTCATTGTAGCTATTTACATGGTTTTGAAGTAGTATTTTAATATTTAGACTTTTATAGTGGCTAAAAATGTTAAGTCTCTTCATGTGCTTATTAAGCATTTTTTATGGCGAAATGTCAGTTAAATCTCTTATTCTTTTAGATAGATCATTTAACCTGTAAATGAATTGTAAGAATTTTTATTTACTTTAGATGTTTTTTTTTTCTATTTATAACTTTTTAAAATTTTCTTAATGGGATCTTTTGAAGTACAAAAGTTGTGAATTCTATTCAAGATCAATGTAACAAAAATTTAAAATCTTATAAGGCATGCTTTTGGAGTCATATCTCTACCTAACTAAGGTTTGCAAAACATTTTACGTTATATTTTCTTGTAAAACTTTCATAGTTTAGATCTTATACTTGGGCATAAATCCATTAGAAGTTACTTTTAGTGTATAAAATAAAGTTCTAAATCCATTTCTTTTTTGCATTTGGATATCAAATCTTCCAGCACTATCTAAAAAGCTATGCTTTCTTGAGTTGAATTATCTTGGCAGTTTTGTTAAAAATAAATTGATTATAAATGATTTTTCTACGCTTATATTCTGTTCCACTGACCTATGTGTCTGTCTTTGTGCTAGGACTACATTGTTTGTTTATGATAGTTTGATGAATGTTGAAATTTAGAACTGTAAGTTCACTAACCTTACTCCTTTTAAAAATTCTTTTAGCTTTTCTAGGTATTTGTATTTTCACATAAATTTTAGGATTACCTTGTTAATTTCTTCAATAAAACCTGGTGGAATTTTAATTGAGATAGCTATGAATCAATTTGAGAAAAATGCCATTTTAACAATAGTAAGTTTCTATTCATGAGCCTAGATTATCTTTACATTTATTTAATTTTTAATTTTCCTAAGCATACATGTTTTCAGCATGTACACTTTCCTTGTAAGGTTCATCCTTAACTATTTTTTTTTTTTTTGAGACAGGGTCTCACTCTGGTCCAGGCTGGTCCTGAACTTACTTCGGAGCCCAGGCTGGCCTTGGACTCAAGGCAATCCTCCTGTCTCAGTGTCCCGAGTGCTGGGATTACAGGTGTGTGCCACCACGCCCAGCTTATGTGGTGCTGGGGAATCGAATTAGGGCACTAGGCAAGCACTTTAACCACTGAGCCATTCCTCCAGCCCCTATCCTTAGCTATTTTTGTGCTTGATACTCTTGTGAATTAAATTATTTTTAAGTTATATTCATTTTTTGAATTGTGTGTTACTAGTACTTAAAAACACTGTTGACTTTATACATTGACTTTGTATTCTTTAACCTTGTTCAGCTTGTTTTATCTGGTTTTTTTTTCCTCATATAAAGGGATCCCTTAGGATTTTCAGTATACAGGACTGTGTTATTTGAGAATAATGATAGTTTTATTTCTTCCCTTCTAGGTAGGATTTTAAAATTTCTTTTCCTTTCTGATTCCACTGGCTAGAACATCTGGTACAGATCTTTACTACAAGTGGCAAAAGCACACATTCTTGTCTTATCCCCAGTCTTAAAAGAAAAATATGCACTATTTCACTACTATTTCATTTAACTAATGTAGCTGTAGCTGTAGCTGTGTTTAGATCCCCTTATCAGACTAAGAAAGTTCCCATAGATTGTTGAGTATGTCTTTTTCAGGAATGAGATTGGCTTTTATCAAATGCTTTTTTTCTTCTTTTTGCACCCATTGAGATGATAGTATTGGTCTGGTCTTTTATATTATTAATGTGATATTTTATATTAGTTGGGTCTCAGTATTAAATAAACCTTGCATTTCTGGCATAAGTCCCACTTGAGCACTGTATAAATCTTTTTAAAGTTTTTTTATATTATGTTGGACTTTGTAAGTATTTTGTTGAATATTTTTGCATCTATATTTATGTGAGATGTGGGAAATTCTGCTGTCGTTTTTTCTCATGATGCCATCATCTGGTTTTGGAACCAGGGAAGTAGTATCCTCATGAATTGAGTTTGGAAGTGTGCTTTTTCCTCCATTTTCTGGAAGAAAAATTGTGAAAGACTGGTTTTCTTCTTTAGTAGTTGGTAGTATGCACCAATTAATGCATTTGGGTCTGGGCTTTCTTTGTGAGGAGATTTTAAGTTACTAATTTAGTGCCTTTTCTGATTATATCTATTTAGGCTTCCTATTTCTTTTTTGAGTTGGTTTTAATAGTTTTTGTCTTTTGAAATGTTTTCATTTTATTTAAGTTGCCTAAATCATTGGCATAAAGTTGTTCACAATAGCCTTTTGCCAGTTGAATTTGTATGGGGCCCATGATGGTATTCTTTCTGTCATTTCTAATCTGGAGTTGGTGGCCAAGGACCTAAACGTGTGTCAGTTCTGTTAGTCTTGTCAAAAACAAACAAACAAACAAACAAACAAACAAACTTCTGCTATTATTGATGTTTTTCTTATTTTTGAGTACCATTGATTTCTACTTTAATCTTTATTATTTCATTCCTCCTTGCTTTGGGCTTATTTTTTCCCATTTGGTTTTTTTTTTTTTAACCCTCCTTTTTTTTTTTTGAGACATGATCTCACCCCATAGCCCAGTTTGGTCCTGAACTCACTATGGAGCCCAGGAAGGTCTTGGACTCAACATCAATGCTCCTGTCTCAGCCACCCTGAGGGCTGGGATTACAGGCATGTACCACCATGCCCAGTGTATGTGGTTTTGGGGAATCAAACTTAAGTACTGTGCGCTTACCTAAGTGCTTGTTAGGCAAGCACTTTAACCACCACTGAGCCATTCCTCCAGCCACTTTTTCTCATTTCTTAAGTCACAATCTTGGGTTATCGATTTGAAATCTTTCTTCAATATTGGAATTTAATGTTATGCAATTACCCTAAGCCACAACATATGCTGCATGCCATATGTTATTATTGTTATTATTATTATTATTATTATTATTATATTTTCATCTCACTACATTCTAAGTATTTTTTTATTTCTTTGCGATTCTGTCTTTGATCCATGGAATTTTTAGTTTCTAAATATTTATGGATTTCTTATATTTCTATTGCTAGTTTAATCCTGAATGTTAATATAATTCTGAATTTCCAGTCAAGATTGTGGCCTAGTAAAGGTGCTGCACAATGTCTACTTTTAGACCCAGATAAAAAGTTGAGAATATAGTCTAAAACCACCTTTTCAATGTAGCTGGGACAACAAGAAGCACCACAGCAACTGAAAGGAGGACACAAGAAGGTCAGAAACCCCAAATAAGTTGGAATTGGAAGTAGACAACAGCCTCAGAAAGCCACTCCAAGCCCACTGGGAGCAACTGGGAGCTGCTAACATCCACATTCCAAGGAAAGCCAGCCTGGGCCCTGCTAGGAGAGAAGGGAGGGCCCTAAAGACTGGAAGACGGGCACAGAAAGGTCAGAAATCCCAAAGACATATCGGAAGTGGAGGAAAGCAGCATTCCAAAAAGCAGACCCAAGCTGACTGAGCACAACTCAGAGCTGCTGGCATCCACAGAGGGAGGAAAGCCCAGAGGCCAGAATCTTAGACAGAGGTAAGCACAGATCCAGGAAAAGTGGGAATTGATAGCAGCTAGTAGCCCAAGCCTCCAGAAAATCAGCCTGTGGGTAGTATATGCTACAAACAAAATGTGACCTCCCCTATAAAAGGCCTCCTGGAGCTTAGATCAGAAGCAGGGCTTGGCAACCATAGCAGGCAATGGCATAAACAGGGGATATCTTTTTTTTTTTAAGCCCCAAACTGAACAATATAGAGTAAAGTAAAGCTCATAAGAGCAATCAGAGCTTTTGGGGTCCATCTTAAACAGTGCTAAGCACAAGAGTCAGTTGTGGAGAGGAGAGAAAGGCCACTGACACCTTGGTAGTGGGTGGTAGTGGGAGCCCCACCCTCAGGGGAGGGAAATCAAAACAGGTGGGAGAATTTTGCTAAGGGGGATTGGGGAAACAAGATAAATCAGAGGCCATTGGACTGTTAGGTCCTCCTTCGCTGCCCACTCCCAGCACAGAACTCAGAGTAATTGCAGCTCTCCTCCCCGACACCCTTGTAAACATTCAAAGAAACTTCTCAGCGAGGCCTTTAAAATGAAATACCTCAACAACAGAAACATGGGAAAAAGACAAGGCAACAGGACACACATAGAAGTGCCTGACACCCCAGATATCAGTGTCATGGGCCCTGAAATAGTGGATCTCATAGAGAAGGAAGTCAAAAAGCAAATAAATAAGTCAAACAGCCAGTTCAAATAAGATATCCTCAAAAAAATACAAGCAGTGTTCAGTGGGCTTAAAGTGGAACTTGCGAACAGTGGTCCTCATGTATATAGAGCTCACTGAGCATATAGAAGCCACAATGAAAAGGTGGCTGAGATAATAAGGGAATGCCAGATATGAAGAAACATTTTGACAGAGAAGTGGAAATTTTGAAAAGAATTCTAGCTGAAATTCAGAATATGAAAGATACAGAAACAGGGGAAGTCAACTCAAACATTGTGAGGGCAGAATTTCAGATCTTAAAGACAAGGCTGAGGAAACTAATGCTATAATTAGGCAGGACTCCAAAATTAGAAATGAGCAATTTTGTGAGTGGGTGAAAGACCAGAAGACAGCACCAAAGGTATAAGAATTTATACATTGAAATCATACAAGAAAACGTCCTATATCTCAGAAAAGAAATTAATTTTCAGGTACAAGAAGCTTAAAGAACAACAAATAACCTCAACTAGCAATGAGACTCATCATGATATATCATAATCAAAACCTCGGAAATTCAACATAAAGAGAGAAAACTAAAAGCAGCAAGAGAAAAACTTTATTCTACCAAGGCAAACCCATTCAAATTTTGGCAGATTTCTCAATGTAAACATCAAATGTTAGGAGAGCCTGGAGCAAGATATTTCAAGCTTTAAAAGACACCAAGTGTCAATCCAGGTTAGTATACCCAGCAATATTAGCCCTGAAAGGTGAAGAAGTAAAAATTTTTCATGACCAAGAATCCTTAAAGAAAATTGTGACAGCTAGCCCAGCATAGCAGAAAATACTTGAAGGAATGTTTGAGAGAAACAGACAAACAGCACCAAAAAAATACAGAGGAAAGGAAACACCTAAAAATAGAAATGTAACAAAAAAAAAAAAAGACTAGCATTTGAATCATTTGATTGGGATTTTACTAAGACAGTACCAGCTTTCTCATAAAATATGTGAAACTTCACCTGTAATTATTACTTTAATACTATATTAGTTTGCAAAACATAATAATTATATTGAGCATGGGGAATTGGTATAAAATCTTTTTAAAAATATGTACACATGAATCTGTGCATGGATAAGTAGATAAAATAATAAACCAAATCTCCTAAAGTGTTAGAAATTAGTGAAAATAAATAATTTATGCAAGTTAAAAAATTCTGAAGTAACTAAGTATGCCATTATATCTATTACTTTATGTGTAATATGCTTTTGTGACATAGACTTAAGTTCATTTAATGTAGCAATTCACTTATTTCAGTCTTTGATTTAAGTTTATCGTAAGAAAACTGATTGATGTAATGATAACCAGAATGTCTTTTGAATGTACAATATTTACCTTTAAGTACCCAGCTAAGGAATTTGAAGTTTAATTTCTCTTTTTTTCTTTCTCACATTTTGTAACCTTAGGAATGTCATTGTTATAGTTCTTCTCTTATGTGGACTGACAGGTGAAGCCATATTAAAGAATCTCAACAAAGATATAGTAGGATACAAAAAATAAATAAATAAATAAATAAGCAACTTTTGGCAAATTGTCCCAATAGAGGGCTCTGCTGGACCCAGAGAGGAAGCATCAAGATACGGCCACTGCAGGGCCGTAGGGTGTGGGAAGCTGAGCTAAGGAGTGGTGATATGAGTGTTGAAGTGAGTCAGAAGCAGAAGATTAAATATGTTAAATATCACATAGTTTCTCTGATTTGGGAAACCCAGAATATAGGCATAGTATAGAACCAATTGGGTATGATAGTGGGAGTTAGGGGGGTGAGGACTGTGTGGGTGGGCCAGAAACAGGAAGGGATTGTAATGTTGATGTGATATATATTTGCACAAAATACTCAAATTCATTGTAACATTATGTATTGTGCACGCACACACATAAATTCTGTTGTGGTCTGTGTGTATAGAGTGCATGATGTTAAAACTCAAGAGTTTTTGATGGCCCCCTATGGTCTGTTTGAAGGATGTTCTACAGCACTGAAAAGGATGCATGATCTGCCGCTACGTAGTAGTATTTGGTAGGTGAATCAGGTCAGATTAGCTGGTAGTATTACTCCCGTGTGCTATATCCTTGCAATTTACCTTTTCTTTTTCATCCACTTTGAGAATGTGATATTAATCTCTCCTTCTGGTCGCTGAATTTTCTATTGACTCCTTTACTTTTGTCACATTTGTTTCATGTGTTCTAGTGGTCATGTTAACTATGTTTATAATTGCTGTATCTTCTTGATAAGCTGAGATTCTGTGTCTCATTACAAAATGCCCTTTTATTATTATGAAATATCCTGTATAGTCTCAAGTAATATTTTTGTGTGAAAATATATTTTATTTCATATTATTATAGTCATTCTAGCTTTGTGGTAACTGCATGATGTGTCTTTTTTCACCCTTTTCAATTTGTCTTTTAAAATCTAAAATGTTTTATGTTACATAGGCCTTGGGACATGTTTTGTTTTAATTCAGTCTAAAAATTTCTGATTTTAGTTGTAGCATTTAATTAATTATATTTAATTGTCAATATGGTTGATTCCACACGTGCCACGTTGCTCCCTGTCTTGCTCTCTCCATTAATTTCATGTCTTTTTTTTCTTCATTTATTCTTTACTGTATTTCTCATGAAAAAAAATATTTCCTGTTGTCTTCCATTTTCAACTTTTATTTTATTTTGGTGCTTATTAATAGTTTCTTTTTCATGAGTACATCTCAATTTATTGTAATCTACTTTAAAATAATACTAAATTAATTTCAGCTGAAAATAGAAACTTTGCTCCAAAATAGCTTTATTTACCACATATTTTGTGTCGTTGTTATTCTAAATATTACATCCACCTATATAGTAATGTGAATAATGTGGTTTTAGATTTTTTGTTACGTGTCACTTAAATTTCTTAACTGAGGAGAATAATTAATATTTTCAACTGTATTTTATATTTTC
The DNA here is from genome assembly GCA_004027205.1 of Ctenodactylus gundi. NCBI lineage: Eukaryota > Metazoa > Chordata > Mammalia > Rodentia > Ctenodactylidae > Ctenodactylus > Ctenodactylus gundi. The sequence continues at coordinate 86,292 of PVKB01005043.1, read as the reverse complement.
CTATATAATTACCTGTATATATTTTTGTATTTCTTTGTGCAGTTTTGAGTTTCCATAGTGTTAATCTAAGAGAGTTTTTTTGGGGGAGGGAAGACAGGGACCTAACCCAGGAGTGCCTTACCACTGAACTGCATCCTCAGTCCTTTTTGTACTTTAATTTCAGGTGGTTCTTGCTAACTTACCCAGGCAAAGGTAAACTTGGAATCCTTCTCTCTCAGCTTCCCTAACTGCTGGGGTCACAGGCCTGAGCCTCTGTACCTGGTTTCTAGTTTCATATAGGGTAGATTTGCTCAGCTATGGAATCTCTCTTCTGTTTTTTTGAATAGTAATGTGTTTTTTAGAATGCATAAATTTTGCATCCAGTTTTAAAGTGTAGTTTACTGTGCATAGAGTTTTTGGTATGTAGGGTTTTGAGTTGTTTATTTGGTTTTGTTTTCTTTTAGTATTTTGAAATACATAATCCTACTGTCTTCTGACCTCCATTGTTTCTGATAAAAGCTCACCTACTATTGTGGTTTGGATCTAGAGTGTCCCCCCAAAAAACCTCGTGTATTTGGATGTTGTGGAATATCTATAGATTCCACGTGGTGCTAAGAGGTGGGGCCTGGCTGGAAAGGGCAGATACTTGGGGCTTGACCTGGAAGCCAGTTCTGCCCTTCCTCACTCTCTTCTTTCTGATTGCCATGAAATGAGCAGCTTCTTCTCTGGGTGGGTCCCCGCCATGTGCTTCTACCATTGCCAACCATCTGTAAACTGACTGAGACCTTCTGAAACTGTGAGCCAAAGTAAGCCTTTCCTCCCTTGCATTGTGGATGTCAGGTGCTATGTGGCCAGGAATGAGAAAGTAACAAAGACTTCTGTTAATCTCATCATGTTCTTCTGCTTGTGATGAGTCTAAGAATCTCCATTTGAATCTTTTGAAGTTAATAATAATATATTTTTACTTTATTATTATTCTCTTTAGTTCTTTGAACATTTTTATAAAACTTTTGAAGTTCTTATTTGCTGAGTTGAACATTGGTCTTCTTAATAGTTTCTATTCACTGATTTTTTTTATCCACTGTATACTGTCCTTTTTTTTGCACATCTTATAATTGTATTTTTGTTATTTAAAATAATACATTTAGATAATATGCAGGAGAAACTCTATATTCCTAATCTTATATCCCAGATGTTGTTTTTATTGTTTGTTGTTTATTAACCTTCCTGAACTACTTCTGTAGTCTATTTCTCTTGGGTCACTTATCTACCAGTACATTTAAATTAAAAAAAAAAAATCTCTTAACCATTTAAAAGAATATTTAAGCCTGGGCCTCCTAGGAGAGGTCCTTGAGTCCATATAGTTTAATGGTGAACCAAGAATTAATTGACCAAGAGGTTGTGCTTAATAACCCTGAGCCAGCAGATCTGTTGGTGGGTTGAGGGCCATATGTAACATTTAGGCAGCTCACAGTTCTGACTAGCCTTTACTTTCTGATGTGTCAGATGTATCTCCTTTGAGTGTCCTATGCTTCCATCCATGTGGAAATGTGTGAATAGTTAGCATGACCTTCCAGCTCTCCTGTATATGCACAACCTTCCAGATTAAAGGGGAATTTGGAAGATTACCAAGACTCAAATATCCATTTAAATTTCCTTTAAGCCCTTTAGCCGCCTTGTCCCTACCAGTATCACCATCTTAGGACAAAATATTCACCTTCCTGAGTGAGCGCTCTATGACAAATCTAGGTAATTACCCTCTGCCATAAAACTGCTGCTGTGTTTTGTTTGGTACTGGGTATTGAATCTGAGGCCTTCACACAAAGCTACATTCCCACCCCAGTATTATATTGTTTTTTATTTTCAGTCAGTTTCACTTAGTCACTAAATTGTCTAGACTGATCTCAAACTTGAGATTCTTCTGCCTCAGGCTCCCAAAGAGCTACAATCACAGATGTATCACTACACCTGACTAGAACCACTGGTTTTTTGGGATTTTCATGTCTTTTTAGGGCTGTTGCACAATAAAACTGTTGGAGTGCATTTGACTCAAAATTATTTCACTCAGCTACTTTGTTATTAATGAGAACTATAGTTTTTGGAACAAGGACTACATAATATGAATGATTCCCTTACTTCCATTTTTATTAGTGTCCTAGAACTTGATGTAATAATTACCATAAACTTGGAGGCGTAAAGCAACACAAATTTATTTAGTTATGATGCTGGAGACCAGAAGTCTGAAATCAAAACATCAACAGTGTTTGTTCCTGTAGAAGCTCTGAAGGAGAATCTATTCCATTCCTGTATCCTGGCTTCTAGTAACCAAAATCCTTAGCATGAAGCATCTCTTCAATATTTGGATGTATCATCACATAATACTCTTTTCCATATGCCTTTGTATCTGAGCTTTCTTCTTCTGTTATAGAGGTAGCAGTCACAAATTTAGGATTCACCTTAACCCATCTTTATGATTCTACCTTCAAGGATCCTATTTTCAAATAAGATCACATTCTGAGGTTCTGTTAATATATACATTTTGAGAAACTTTGTCCAGTCATCTGAAAATAAATTTGGTTCATTTTGTGGATTAGGTGATCTTTTGTGCAGATTGGCTTGAAAATGAATGAAAAAGCAGGATGGCACTTCTAAGTTGACTTGGTTGTTGTGATTATTCAACTCAAGTCACACTTCCTTTCTTCGTTGTTTTATTCAAGCTACGAAGGAAAAAGGGAGAGAGTTGTGGACAGGAAAGGTTTGACAGAGCCTCACTCTTCTTGATTCTCAATTTATACATCTGTTTTTAATCTAGAGCCAAATAACTATCGGACCATGCATGGCCGGGCAGTGAATGGCAGCCAGCTGGGAAAGGATTATATCCAGCTGAAAAGCCTCTTGCAACCCATCCGGATTTACTCCAGAGCCAGCTTGTATGGCCCTAATATTGGGCGGCCCAGGAAGAACGTCATTGCTCTACTAGATGGGTAGGTGAAATTATGTAGCCATTCTTATGACATTGCTCGTTAAATATAATTGCTAAAATATTTCATGATTTTTTTCAGTATTAAAAATAAAGGAAGGACTTTGCCCATAGTGACTCTTCCTACTCTAGATCAGGAATTCTTCATCAACGAGGGAAGAACTTCTCATTTCTCTAGGCCGTTCATAGTTAGGAGATGGAGATGCGATAAAAGAGGCATATCTCTAGTATGGGCTGGAAGGGATGAGTGTGATATTTGCTTGTGAGCCAGCACTGTAGAAAGCTGAGGCAGGAGAATCAAAAGTTCAAGTCCAGCCTGGGCAATTCAGCAACTTAGCAAGACACTGTCTCAAAATCAAAAAATACAGGCTGGGATATAGCTCAGTGTGGATGCTCTGGACTCAATCCCCAGTATGACAAGAAACAAACACTGATTTAATTATACCCTTTCATAGCATTATTTTACCTTTTTTAAAAAACTAAAAAAAAAGAAAATCTGCCATTCCAAGGACCTCTTTCAAAGAATAAAACTTGACAAAAATCTTAGCAGGCGGAGCTGAGTTAAAGAATTGAGTCCATACAAGTATTTGTAGATTAAAGCACAATTGAAATGATAAATTTCTTAGCAGGTATTCTGGAGAATTACTACCACTTGATTTATCTTGATTTATTTTGTCTGAATCTGACAATCATTTTTGAAGCATTGCTATCATGGATGAAGCCCTGTGTTAACGCTTCCTGCCTCAACCTTGGTGTGGGCCAGCCTCAAACTGTGTAATAGAGCCATCCATGCAGTCTGGACCAGCTATGCAGGGTCAGAAGAAAGGCTCAACCATGCATTTGTTGTCAGTAAAGAAGTAGAATTACACTCAAGCCATGGTGATACGAGGAAGGCTGAAGATGGAAATATGTTGAATTCAAGGTCCAAAGGAAAATGTAACTGGAGCAGGAACAGCAGGAACAGTGTTGGGAGATTCCAGCATTTCCTGGAACACGTTGCCCTTACACCAAAGCCCACATTATATATGTCATGGTTTGGAATAGGAGTGGTTGTTCTTACAAATTCAAAATAAGTAAGACATTTCTCAGTGAAATGCACAGACCAAGTGAAGTCAGAGAAATGCCACACAAGCATAAATAGATATATACAAAGAGGAAAACTTTTGCTCCTGAATGGTCCTTGTGGCTTCACAGCCTTTCTGTCTCCTTTCTGATTACTTACTCTTTATCTAAGCTTATAAACATAGCATACATACTAAAGGTTTGGAATGGCAAAAGGATTTAAACATACAACCTTAAATTTAAATTTAATTTTATATATATGTCACTGAGCTCTTCAATTCCTGTTCTTTTCCTATTCTTTTTCTCTCTTCTCCTTCAGGAGCAACTTCCTTTTCTTTTTCAGGAAAAAAAAAATTATGACCTTATTCCCTACTCACAAATTCAGCTTTGGGTTTAACTTTGCACTTTCACTGAACTTTGAAGTTACTTTTTGTATGCCTGTAGTAGGGCCAGGGTGGGGTGGCAGAATGAACATGGAGTGGTTGGTTTTATTTTACTTATTTTACTCAGTGGAATAGGCACATGTGTATAAATCTTTGCTTACATTTCACTGATATGTAATCAAGCAAAACTACTGTGATTTAAATCACATAGCTATTCTTTGACTGTTTCTTTTAATGACTTGATTAATGTATTCCCCAAAGGACCTACAATGTCTTTTCAGTAGCATGACACTTTATCAACTACACATTTCATTCTGCAGAGGTTTCTTAAGCAACGGTATTACAGGTACTTTATTAGGAACTGGAAATACAATAATAAACAGGAGATACATTCTTTCCTCCTAGGGAGTATTCACTAAATTAAGACAAACATTAGCGTGAATCAACTAAGCTTCAAACTAAGACAATGCCAAGAAAAGGTACATGGTTCTATAATTTACTAAGAGGATTGTGATTGAGTTGAAATAAGGAAGTCATGGAAGAGTTCTCTAAAGGAGTGACATATAAAAGGAACAGAGGAATCCAAGGTCTAATCTACAGGATGATAACAGATAAACTAAACAAGGTGAGACAGGAATAGCATCAGTACTTGAAAGGCGGGTACAAAGGCCCTAATGATGAAATGTGAGTAGGTTAGCCAGAGAAACCTAACTAAGAGAGTCCTGTTATAGGGGGCCTTGGAAGCATAATGAAGGGCTTTTTCATTTTCTTTTAAGATGTTGAATATTTTTAAGCTGCATAGGGAAATAGTTTATTTTGTTATATAAAAAGTCTAGTGCATCTGTTCTGTGGAAAATGGGTTGGAGAAAAAGCATGACAATCATTGAAAAGTTTGCTGCAAAAGTGCAGAAAAAGGATGAGGACCTCGACTAGGGTTGTGGCACCGGAGCATAATTTTGGAGGTAGAATCCATAAGGACATGATAATGTATGGAATAAATGTATAATGGTACAACATAGAGATATGTAAATAATTGGATAGATTATGTTGTCATTCACTGAGATTGAATACTGGGGAATAACAGGTTTCAGGAAGAAAATCATGATGTTGGTTTTCATTTTATGTTTATTTTACTTTAATCTAAACAGAGACATTGAGAATATCAGGTCTCTGCTAGAGATACTAACTTTTGGGGTTGCTGCATGAACATGGAATTTAAAGCCATGAAAATAGAAAGCATAGAAAGAGCAGAGGTAGAGGCTGTGGAGCGAGCCTGGGACGATGTGCATATTTAATGTATAAGGGGGTGTGTTCAGTGCTGAGAAGAAGAGGAGAGTGTGAGCTGCACTAAAAAGAGACTTTTTAACAAGAGAAAATCCTGCTGGAAGTCAAGAGATCAAGTAGCAGGAAGACAGAAAAGTACCTTTAGGTTTAACATATGTAAGATGTTAGTAATTTTGAGAACTGAAACTGAGTTGCAGTATTAGGTTGAAGAGTGAGTGGGTGGTGAGAAATTGGAAACAACATGGGGAAACAACTCTTAAGGAAGATTTTTATTGTGAAGAAAAACAGAAAAAAATTGAAAGGAAATTTATGATCAAGGAAGGTGATTTTTTTTCCTTTACATGTGGGAAATAGAACAGAATTTAAGCTGAGGAGATAACTCATGAGAAGGGAGAGCTAGTTAATGCAAGAGGAAGAGAATAAACCGAAGTGAAAGGTCTTTCAAGGTTAAAAGTGGAATCCAGAAGAACTGGCCTTCATTAAATTGCAGGCCAGTTCCACCAGGATAACCAAAGGTAGGAAAGAAATAGTTCTCTATATAAGAGAGAAAAAGTCATACTTGAAGCCCTTTGTCTATTGTTTTGAACAAGTTGAAAAACTTTGCACAATAATGAAAGATAAAAGAAATGTGCATATGACTAGTATGTCCTGGTGCAAAGGGTGGTTCTACCGTCTCCATATCCAAACTTTAAAACAGAACTCTAGAGAAAATCTCTTAGGGGAAGGAAAGATTCTGATGAATTTTTCTTCCCTTTATGTGCCAGAAAAAAAAATTGAGATTTATCTTTCTTAATGTATATGTACTAAATAATACAAAGTGAACTATAACTAGAAACACATAAACATCCCCAGCAACTTGAATTAACAGTAACAACGTCAGGTTTCTAAATCACCCGCTCTGTCAAGTCTTTCCTAACCCTCTTGTTGCACAGATATAATTTTACATAGCTAAGATCATTGTATATGCATCATTTTGAGCTCTGTATGTTTTACTCACTGCTTTGTATATGCTCCTTCCTTATTTCAACATAGTTCTCATATTTGTCATTCTTAATAGTAATAAAATATGCCATTGCATTAATGTACCAGTCTGCCTACACATTCCCTTACTGTTTGGCATTTGGGCTGTTTCCAGCTTTTTCCTGTAATATGGCACAACTGTGAACATCTTTATACAAATAAGATTTTTTTTTTAATTATATCCTTGGGCTGTATTCCAGCAAGTTAAGTTTCTGGGGCAAAATATATGATAATTTTTATAGCTTTGCTGCCAACTTTTTTCTTGCAGACTGATTCCACCAGGCTGTAGGGCGGCAGGGTATTGGAATGTCTTTTCCCCAATATGCTGCAACAATGAGCATTGACATTTTTATTAATTTACTCTACTTTAATTAATGCAAGATTTGCTGCATGATTACTTAAATTTGAATTCTATTAGCTTTATTTAAAAAGCTCAGTATCTTTTGATTCTTTATGATGCCTTTGTTCATCTTATTCCACATTTGGTTAGTAATACAATAACTTCTTTAGGCCTAGATCAGGAAGCTATTTTTGGTTCAGTCCTCTTTGTCCAAATAATTAATGAGTTATTAGGTACTCTTACTTCTGACTTCTTAGTGGTATTCATATCCCATCTTCTTTACATTTTCGTTTTAAACCTTATCATTTTCTTCCTTAAATGATTTGTTTTTATGCAATCTCCGAAGGTAATAAACATTTCTCTAATCATGTTTCTGAGTAGTTTTAACAACATATGGTCAAGTCAATCTTGCTTGAAATGAAACCGTTTCAAATGTACTCCTAGCCTTTAGGGTCTTTGCCTACCTAAATTTGCATCTAATAAGCAGCTATGCTAAATTATATAACCTACTTTCTAGTTATATCAAAAAATATAAACTTTGAAAGTTCCCATATGCTATTTTATCTTTACACTATTCATTTTGCACAATTTTGTTTGGAGTGCCACCCTTCCCCCCCCCCTTTTTTTTTTTTTGTCTTTCTGTAGATCTTCTCTGTTATTTCTGTTATTATCAGGCAGAATTTCCTTACTCTCCTCTGGCCTTGCATAACATACTTATTTTTGTACTATAGCACTTACCAAATTGATGATAATGCTTATTTTTCTATATTTGCCTCCCTTGATAAACAGTGGACTAGAACCAGGACTCTGTATTTTTTTCATGCTGTGTCCTTAGAACTTCAGAATGCAGTAACTATCTTGTAGATATTTATTGAACAAACACTATCTCATTCAACAACTGGACCTAAGTTTATTCAGCATGGGATATAGTATGCGTAATCATGGTTGTGAAATATTATAAGTCATTACAGAGTGACTTGACTAATTATGGTGAATCACAAAGATGAGCTTTATTTCTAGAGCCAAGTTAAGTTTTTGGCTTTTTTATTGGAAAGTTATACAACTGAACAGAGCCATTCTTCAAGGCTCCATTAAAACAGAGATAATATCTTTATGCTTATTGTCTTTAAGGAGCAAAATATTGTTTAGAAAATGGAAGATGTTTAATAAAGTGCTTTTTTTTAAAGATGATTTTTATTTCCTCATTAGGGTAGTAGCTATTCCTTACCATTGGTTTTTGAATAAACACATGAAGAATTGTCCTTTAGGGTTATGTCAGGTTTTTTTGCTTGTTTGTTTTATAAACATTTATGTGTCATCAATGTAGTAGTGATTTTATATAACTAAGTTTTTCTTTTTACCTTGAAACATATTTTTATGGTTCCAGGAGTTTATTAGAACTCTTGCCTTGTGTTAATCAATAAGCTCTGCCCACAAAATAAAGACCTCAGTCAAAAGAGAATTTAAAAAATAGTTTGCATATTCAACAGCAGAGAAAAATATTACCTATGACCTATTCTTAGTCCTCAATTTTTCAATATGCATGGATAGTCAAAGTCGTAGACATAAGAAGTAAACCAATAGGACAGAATAAGAAAAATGGATTGACATAAATAAGCTAAACAGTTGACCTAAAAAGAATTATAATTGAAGGTTGGTACTTTAAAAATAAAAAGTAATGACTAGTATTTTTATAGAGATACTATATTTATGAAATAAAAACAAATGGATATGGAAAAAGGTGCAACCAGAATAAAAAGAAACATATCTGCTAAAATTAAATCAAATGAAGTTTAGACAGTGTTTTTTTTTTAGGTACAATGGCATCTTAACCCATTTTACACTGATAACAGAACACTTGAAAGTAGGTAATTTATAAGAACAGGAAATACATCCTCACGATTCTGGAGACAGTGATATCTGGTGGTGTCTTCTTGCTATGTCATCCTCAAGAGCAGAGAGGGCTGAATTCCTCTTTTTACTAGGAGCACACTCATAATAACGAAGACACTGTTTGAATAACAGAATTAATCCACTTAATTCTTAAGGTTTCATCTTCCAACACTGTTGAATTGAGAGTTAAGTTGCTAATACATGGCTTTTTATTGGACACATTTAAGCATAGCAAACACTAGAAGTGTGAATGATAAAACAAAACAAAGATAAATTGGACCTTATAAACATTACATTTTGTGCACAAGACACCACCTCCTAGAAGGTATACAGACAGCAGACAAAATTGGAGAAAATATTTGCAAGTCATATATCTGATAAGGGACCTGTGTCCAAAATATATGTAAAGAGTGCTGATACCTCATCAATAAAAAGACAAGTGATCTAATTAAAATATAAGCAGTAGATATTTGAATACATTTTTCTAAGAGGATATATAAATGGCATATGTATAGGTGCTTAATATCAATGTTTACTAGGGGAAGTCAAATTAAAATCACAATACAGTACTTAACATATTAATCTTGCATGCCTAAATCATTTAAGTTAAGTCACCACTCTAACTCAGCTTCCTATTCCTCGAATGGGTCACAGTAATTCAATCTTGATGCCTCTTCTCTGAATCCAACCAATCCCTTTATTGGGATATTTACCAAAAGTTTTTTTTTTTTCCTATATTTTGCTATATCTTTGTTGCTATTCTTAAACCTGGCCTTAACCACCAGTTCACATTAGAAAATAACTACAAGCATGTAGTTCAAAAAACTAGTAAATTTGGGAAAAAAGAAAAAAAAGTTAAATTTCAAATGCCTTAGCTGAATACTGGAAGGTACATATTTGTACATTCACAGGGTTATCTTTATATCAATGTTTTCTTAGGATAAATTTTCATCAGTAACCTAATAAGTGAATTGCTACAATAAAACAAAGTTAAAACTATATCACATTGCTACATTAAATGAACTTAAATCTTTACCACATAAATATACTTAAAGTAACAGATATGAAGGCAAATTTAGTTATTTCAGAATTTTTTAACATTCATAACTTAATTACTCATATTTCACTGATTACTAACATTCTGCTAGATTTGGTTTATAATTTTATCTGTCCATCCATATATTCATGCATTTGTATTCTTAAGAGATTTTATGTCAATTACCCATATTGCATTATTAATTAGAAATTATTCCATTTTGCACACTACTATGCTATTACTAATAATAATGTTTTGGGAAGATATCAGAGATACCACTGTACACCTACTAGGATATGTATGCAAAAAGATATGCAATAACATGTATTATAAAATATGTAGAGAAGTTGGAACCGTCTTGTACTGGTGGGAATACAATATATTACAGCTGCCTTGGAGAACCCTCTGACCATTACTTCGAAGGTTAAACATAATTATCATATGATTTAGCACTTTCACTCCTAGGTACATATCCAAAGGAAATGAAGACATATATTCATACAAATACTTCTGTGCAAATAGTCACTATAGCATTATTTATAATAGCTAAAAATTGGAAACAATCTAAATGTTCTCAGCTGTTGAGTGGATAAACAAAACGTGATGCCTCTATATAATAGAATATCAAAACTGGTTATCCACTTACAGAAGGATGAATCTATACACACACATATCACCATATAACAAAATTAAATTGAAGTGGATCAAAGACCTAGGTATTAACACTGAACACTGCACCTTCTGAGGGATAAAATAGCCAAAACTCTAGAAGATGTAGGAGTGGGCAAGGACTTTCTAAATAGGACACCTAATGCAAAACAAATAGCCCCAGAATCAACAAATGAGATTGTGTCAAGTTAAAAAGTTTCTGCATGGTGAAGGAAACAGAGTGAATAGAGAAGCAACATTTATTACTACCTATAACTCAGAAGTAGGCTAAATCAAGAATATATACAAGGAACTGAAGAAAATAGGCCCCTCAAAAATCAAAGACCTTATTTAAATCATGGGCAACTGAAATGAATAGACAGTTCTCAGATGGAGAAGTTCAAATGGCCAACAAATACATGAAAAGATACTCAACTTCCTTAGCCATTAGAGAAATGCAAATCAAAACATCCCTTGAAGTATTACCTTACCCCAGTGAGAATGGTGCATATCAAGAAGTTGAACAGGAATCAGTGCTGGTGAGGTTGTGGGGAAAAGGGAAACCTTTTACATTGCTGGTGGAACTGTAAAATGATGCAACCACTATGGAAAGCAATGTGTAGTTTCCTCGAAAGGCTGAAAATGAATTATTTCTTTCAATCCAGCAATACCTTTTATAGGTATCTTTCCAAAAAGAGTTAAAAGCAATGTACAATAGAGATACATGTATACCCATGTTTATAGCAGAACAGTCAACAATAGATAAATGTGGAAGATGTGGAAATATCCTTAAGTAGACCCATGGATACAAAAACTGTGGTATATGCACACAAGGGAATGCTATTCTTCTTTAAAGACGGATAAATGTGAGGTTTTTTGTAGGTAAATGGATGCAACTTGAGCCCATTATGCTTAGCAAAGTGAGTCCAAATCAAAAGGTAAAATATCATATTGTTTCTCTAATATGAGAAATTCAAAGTATAGGCATTTTATAGAATCAAATCAATGTGATAATCGGAGTCAGGGGGTATGAGCAAGAGAACAGTAGAGTCAATTGGGAAAGTGGAATTATGATGTTGTCTATATATATATATATATATATATATATATATATATATATATATATTATGTATTTGTGTGTGTGTGCACAAAATTCTCGAGCTCAATGTAACTATTGTATATCACATATAGGTGTGTATATGCATATGTATAATAAATATTGGTGGAAATATTATTAGATAATGAAAAAAATGAATACCCAAGTACATTTCAACATGGATAAACTTAGAAAACATTATTCTACTTTTAAAAGTTAGTTATAAAAGGCCTTACATTGTCTGATTCTTTTTATAGGAAAAGTCTACAATAGGCGAATATATACAGACACAAAGTAGAAGAGTAGTTCCTTAGTGCTAGTAGACACTGTATGAAAATGAGTAGTGGTTGCCAGTGTGTGGGAATGATGGAGATTCTGGATTATGTTAATGGTAGTACAACTCTCTAAATATACTGTTGACTCATATGCTTACTCAGGTGACCTCCATATTTCATAAATTATAACTCAAAAATCTATTCAAAGTAAAATAAAGTAACTGGACGATATATAAGATCAGAAAGGTCCCAAAGAGCTTGACAGAGACAGAAGATTTGAAATATAATGTTACTGATACAGAAAGTTAATTCCAGGTAACTATATTGTAGGAGATCCATATCCAGTAATTTTTGGAAAAAAGAATAAAATATTACCAACCTTGACAGAGTAAAAGTAAAGAAGGAGTTGATACGAAATAGAAGGTAGAGACTGAGAAAAGCAATAAAGTATAGGAAGGCTGCTAACCTCTTGTTAAATGTGAGGATCCATACCTAACACACTGGAATGATACAAGAAGTGGAGGAAAAAGGCCTGGTTCCAAAATGTGGAACTTGCTTAATTCATGATTTGAATGACTTATAACAATACTTCATTGAATGTGTTCTGGGGAATATCAATTGTGCAATAGATTAACATTATATAGAGGGGGAAATGTAAGGATCCATGCTTAAGTAAGTTTGAGAAATACCTGGATTCTCACATTCATTTTTGCACTTTATGGCACCTTTAATACATTAGTTTATATTCTGAATCATCTAGGAGGGGATTTAAAATGCAGAATTGCCTGAATTTATTTTACCACAGACTCTTATTTTCAGGAACTATCTTAAAGAGCTGCTATTCCATTAATGTGGTTTGGACCACATTGACTTAAAAAATGAACTCCTGTTGGATGAGGGATTAGAGTAGGACATCCATTAAAAGCTAAACTGGAGAATAAACTAGAGAAAACTAAGCTGGAGAATTCAGACAACTTAGGCTATTTAGGTCACCTCATAACTTGTCTGTGTGCTTTCATCTTTGTCACCACTCAGTTTCCAGGAGAAGGTTTTACAAACCTAATCCATATGATATAAATCACATGCTAACCACTCACTGGTCACTTTTCATTGTTCTTAGAATAAAATGTAAAATCTCACAAGGCTCTACAGGGAATGGTTGGGCTAACCAGTGTTCTATGTGTCTTCATTTTTATCTTCTACCACTACCCTGCCTCCAGGTCGTGGCGTTTTTGTTTGTTTGTTTGTTTTGTTTTGTTTTGTTTTGTTTTCCTGTATTGGGAACTAAACACAGGGCCTTCACATTGAGCTACAACAAAATACTTTTATTTATTTTTAAGAAAGGATCTTGCTAAGTTACTACGCTGCCCGGGTTGTGGTGGAGCTTGGAACCCTTCTTGCTTAACCTCCTAGAGTACTCTCCCATGCGAGTCTCATTCTCCCCTTAACTTATGTTACTCCTGTCTCCTTGGCCTGAAACAGGCTGTCCTTCTACCTGGAGTATTCCTTTCTCTACTTACTACATGGCTGATTTCCTCTCATCCATTAGAGTCCTTACTTTGGTATTGTAGCTCAGTAATTCTCTGTCAACATGCCCTGTAATTCTATAGTAAATGCTATTATAGTTTGTAACTATGCATTTATCATTCATTAACTTGTTTGTTATAGATTATAACTCTACATTGGCAGGAAGTATGCTTGTTGTGTTCCCCATTGAATATCCGGGGCTGGCAAAAATAAAATCCTAGTGCGTAGTGAATATTCTGATTCATATAATGAATTCTTCAACTAAGAATGGATTAACTTATCCCACATCTTACAGAGCTGCTAGCAAAACAGTCTTATGCAAACTTGTATGAGAACAGAAGGCTGGATAGAACTTTGTGTTCCTTTGGTGGTTCAAGAAACACTCAAATTTGAATAAAGGGAACAGAATCAGAACAGAGCTACAAAGCAAGTGATAGTCTTTGTTATATGCTATGCATGGAATGGTCAAAAAACAGAAATAGAAAAATTGCCTTTTATATTCTTGATTTCTACCTTTGATTGTGTATTGTAGCCAGTACTTTTGCTAAGTGTCTAATTCTGACTTAAAGACACATGTTTTACTCAAAGCTCAGAGAACTTTGAAGGAAGGGATTGGTAGGGATGGAAATGTCACTGATTTCATTGTAGTACAATCCACAGGCTTCGGTTGTGACTTTAGTGAACCCAAGCCACTTTTGACTTAGTGGGGACCCTTCTTCCTTAAATTCATACAGAAAAACATATTTTATAATTTCACTGGTATAAAGACATACATTAAAATATTTTCTTCAATTTAAAACTTCACCTTTAACTTCATGATTTTTAACCAGAGACCCCTAATGATATTGTGAGCCCTACGCATTATGCCTTCTGAGCTTAACGGAGAAGTCGACCATTCCTATGCACACCAAGAGAAGAAATGAGGTGGAGACAAAGGGCAATTTTAGATATGTATTTTCTGTCACAGCCATTCCGGATATAAGCCTTCTTGTAAGGGAATAATAATAAATTGTTTTTGAGGTCCCTCCCAGTTCTAACTTCATGAATTCTAAATTACTTACTTTATAACAAAATGAACAAAAAAATTCCCAATTAATTTTTAAAGTTTAACAATAGAATTGTTTTTCTCCTGGTGTGTGTACAGCAGGATGGTGAAAAACATGCACTTTTGAACTAGAAAAGATCTGGATTTTTTACTGTCTGGGTCATTTCATTGGTTAGTCTCTGTAAGACTTAGTCATTTCATTTGTAAAATAGGGCTAATAAAATTATCTAGATTTGGTGTAAAAATAAATGAAGTACTGAATTTCAAGTACTTAGCATAGTTCCTCGTGCATATTGAAATGGAAAAAATAATAACCATAATTGTAAGAAACAGATGTATTTCAAGGATGAAGTATCAAGTTTTGGTCTCCTTTTTTGGCATATGACTCAAATGTAGGCGTCTAAGCAATTCAGAAAATTGAATGAGAAAGGAATTGAGGAAGGTTAGCTACAATAACATGTCAGTATAATGCAGGTGATCACAGCTCTGCTTCCTGCCTAGACACCTGCTTATGCACATGGTTACTCAGATGGGAAGATACACACAGCTGGGGACAATTTGATACACTCAGTAATTATCACAGTGTTGTTCCTAATAATTCTGTTTTGTTTCAACTATAAAAACATTACATAAGCACTAAACTACAGGACTGGAAACCAGAATAATATTTTCCTCTTAATTCAAATGAAGAGAATTTACACATCTGACCCTAAAGAAAGACCAAAACTGTTCATTGCTCTTTAAGATGGAAGCACTGGCTACTGCAAGAGTCTGCTTTTCCTAGCTCAGAATTGTGCTGATAACCAACTGCTTCTAAACGTCATGTCTTTTTTTTTTCTTGGTATGGACTCTTTTTCTGACTAAAGAAGAACCCTAATTTTTCACTCAAACTTAAGTTTATGAGCTACTGCCATTGGGAAGGGCATTTCTTTATGTGTCTAATCTCAATGAAGTCAGCCTAGGGAGGTAGCTAGAACAGTGGAGGAGGAGGCTGGGATCCTGGGACAAGGACTTAGACATGAAACTTCAAAAGCCAAATGGTCTTAGAAAATTTGACTTTCTCTTTTTTCCCATTTTCACTTCCTCCTTGTACTCCCACTCTCCCCACCAACGATGCTCACCCTCAAAGGTGAGCATTTGTCAAAGGAGTGGACCATGATCTTCCTGTGTTTGAAACATATAATGCATTAGAAGCATCTGAGAATGAGGCTGCATTTTGAATTTCAGTTTTCAAAGCAGCATGATTCTTAGGCTCAAACTCAGACCTGTTAAAATAGAATGAATGGGGTGGGACTCAAGTTATGTCGTTTTGGACAGACTCCAAAGTATAAGAATCACTACCTGCTCCTTTAAGTGAAGCAGAGTTGTGTGTTTTCTCTTTTGCCTCTCTTTCTTTTATTTATTTTTATGTGAGTATTTGTAATACAAAATAGAGATATTTGCTTAGGGAGTTGGTACATGCATAAAATTTATTTTGATCATTTTTAGCTCTTTTACTTTCTCCTACTTCCCCCTCCCAGTCTCCTTCACTAACTCTGTCTGTATTGTAGTTTTTCAGCATCTCTATTTTATTCATTTACTTATTTATATTTTAGATTTCTAGAAAAAATGTGATATTTAGTTGAATCTGGTTTATTTAAGGTAGTCTGATGATTTAAAGTTCCATTCATTTTCTGAAAATTGCATGATTTTGTTCTTCATCTGAGGCCCCCTGCGTTTACTCTCACAGAGTCAGTTTCTTACCAGGACTTTGGTTTTTGGAAATTTGACTTTCTCTGTGAAATTTGTAATGGCATCCTGATGCATTTTTCTCTTCCCCACCAGCTTTCACAGGTAAGGAAAATCAGATTGAGACAGTTATATGCTTTTTTCTTGAATCAAAGTCTTTACAACTTCTCAGTGGCACTTTAGATTGTTGAAGCATATCTTTTGATAGGATAGCTAACCAGACCCTCCCTATTACATCAGTAGCTTTCTAGATGCCTTTTAGTACTTCTCTCATATTATTACTCTTTTGCCTTTTTCTTAATTGTAAGAAAACAAATCTGTTATTTCACATCTGCCTCTGTCTTGTTCCAGTATAGCCTGCTCTAAACCTTCACACTCCACCACCACCAGCAGCAAACTGGCTTTATATCAGGAACCAGTTCCAAGAAACAGTACCTAGCATCCTATCTTGAGTAGGATTCTTAGGCCAAATCTCATACAAGTGGGAGAGTATTGATATCTACTACCAGTATGTGCTATGACCTCAGCAAAAGGAACATTACTAAACAGGTAATATAGATCTACCATTTTTACCAGTTCTTTTGAGTCAAAGCTAGATCTGAATCCCAGTTCCGCAATGTATTACTTTGGTGGTCCTGAGCACAGTTCCTTCATCTCAACAGTTTCTTCATCTCAAAAGCAAACTGATAACACTGACCTTGTAAGATTATAAGTATGAAAACTGCTTACCAAATGCCTGCCAGTCACCATGTGGTAGTTAACTTATTTTTTCCTTCTTTATTCAGGGTCCCCTTTAAATTAAACCTGCTGGATATAACTTTTATCAACAGGAGAGACTGGTTAAATAGCCTTATTCATCTCTAATGCTATATATTAAATAATTTATAAACTCATTAAATGAAGTGAAACATGAGCTCTCTAAAGGAGCTTAGAGATCTACACTAGCCATCAAAATCAGCCATCATATAGATATGTTTTCAGTCTACTGCCAATGGGATATTATATTATATATAAGCAGAGTGGGAAGAGAAAAGGGAGAGAAGAATGGGAAACAAGGAAAAAGGGGATTGAAGGGAAGGGGAAGAAAGAGAGGGGGGATAGGGAGGTAGGAAGAGAGAGAGATTTCGTTGGCTCTGTGCAGTGCCTAGTATAGCTCAGTATATAATTAACCATTAAAAAAAAAAAGAATTGGCTTTGAACAAAATAGAAAATGCTCTGTCTTAGTTACTTTTTCATTGTTCGAACCGAATATCCAACATATACAACTTAAAGGAAGAAAGATTTATTTTGCCTCACAGTTTCAGAAGGTCACAATCCATTCACACACAGGTGGGTGGTTGGAAATGGTAGAATCACATGGTGGGGCCACAGCCACAGCAGGAGATCCAGAGACAGAACAGACTTGAAAGAAAGGCAGAACCAGCACACATGCATCCAGGTCAAGCTCTGTACATCTGTTCCTTTCAGCCCGGTCCCACCCCCCAATGGTACATAGTATCCAGAAGGGCCCAAAAGACTCATGTCTACCTCCTTAACCAAAATGCATTTAGTCTTTCTCCAAGAGTTGCCAAAGTCTTTAACAGTTCCAATGTTGTTAAAAAGTCCAAATCCAAAGTCTCTTCTGAGATGTGACACAAACTCTCAGTTGTGAGCTCCTGTGAAAATAAAAGGATTAAGCACTTCCAACATACAATGGCACAGGGTAAACATTCCAATTCCAAAGGGAAGGACTAGTAGGATCAAAAGCATTGGACTAAAACAAGTTCTAAACCCAAAAGGGGTAGGGTTACATCCTGTAGTCCTGAGGCCAACACCTGGGGTAAACTGCTTCAAGATACGAACTGCAAAGGGCGTGGGTGGCCCCATCCACACAGCATAGCTGTTGACTGCAAACCTCCGTCTTCTTTCCTATGGGCTGGATCTGCTCACAGCCTGCAGCTTTCCTCAGCAGATAATCCATGCTCCTGGCTTCTCCAAACTTCTGTATTCTCCATGGAATCCTAGGCTTCCCTTCTGCAACTTCACACATTGTCCTCTCAGAGGGCACACTGCCTGGCAGCCAAGGCCTTCCTCTGTAGTCTGGGTAGAAGCCTTCATGAACCCACAACACTGGCACTCTGCAAGGTTGTAAAGCCAGAACCCAATTGTACATTACCAAGTTCTGCTACTGGCTCAGGCAGTATCCTGTCCTCTTGGACAAACACTGTAGAGGTCTCTGAGTTCTTAGATGATTGCATTCCAGGTGGCTGCACTCTGGCAGACATTTTTTCTTTTGCCCCTGGGGTACACTTCTCAGAACAAAGTCTTTTGCCTCACCACCTTTGAGATGGTAAGGAGTGAGGTCTTGTTGACTTTTGAGATGTCCTTGACTCATCTTTCTCACAATTCTGAGTGTAAGTACTTGGATTCTTTTTAATGCTAATCTTTTTAACTTCCCAGTGCTCTTTGACCTCACCCTGCAGACCATTTTGTTCTGGCACTACAAACTTTCTATATGATTTTTCTCTGCCATTTTTTCCCCCTGCATTTCACCACTGAATTGGCTAAAAGCTGCAAACAGTGTCCAAATGACAGCCTGGACATTAGGCTACCTTGAGATTTCCTCCACCAAATTAAGTAGTACACCACCCTTAATCTCAATTGCAGCAGTGTCTCTGGAGAAGGGCAAAATGCAGATAAACTTTCTGCTAGAGTGTAGCACGCATGGTTTTTAGATCTCTTGCCAATACAGTCCTCCTTCTCATCTGAAACTTCTTGAGCCTGTTACAATCCACACTTCTATCATATTCTGGTCTTCTGAGCTCCAACTAGAATCTCCCATCAATCTCAGCTCGGAACACTCCAAGTCTTCTCCAGCTGGCATCCTCCAATCTTTTCTAACTCTTCCCACAAACCAGTTCCAAAGGCTTCCAAACAACATGGTCAGGTAAACTCACAGGAACAACCCCACTTCTCTGGTACTAATTTCTGTCTTAGTAGCTGTTTTAGCTCACAGTTTCAGACAGTCACAGTCCATTCACAATGGGTGGCTGAAAATGGTAGAATAATATGGTGGGGTCCCAACTGGAGCCAGCGATCTAGAGATGAGATCCTCTCAGCATGGCAGAATAGAGACATGTCTAGAAAGAAGGTTGGAACCCCTCCAGCCAAGTCCTATCTCCCAATAACATAGTATCCATTGGTACACAGGGCTTTTGGGAGAAAACTACAGATTCAAACCACAACATACTTCTATGTTTTTTTGTGTTTGTAGAATTCAGTTTGGTACGTTATAACCCGAAATGAGTAATTACTCTCACAAGTAATGAGTGATTACCTGAGTAATTTTTCTTGCAAGTTCTTCATAGATTTTTTAATTAGAATGATTGTCACATCTTATTCATGTTGGTTTATATAGCCAAACATTCTTTTTGTGGACAAGAAAGGTTGGGCCATTGTACTCTTTTAGAAGTATGTACTCATTGAGACATCCAGTTCCCTGTGAAGGATTTATTCCCTTTTCTCAGCAAATTCAGAATAGTTTTTAGGGTTGTACTCTGTGGTCCATAAATAGAAATCAAACCCCAAAGACCATGAGTAAAGATGGACCTTATTATAAGAAAGAGCTGTGATATGCCCTAAGAGAGAAGGCTCAACAATATTTTAGATATGTCATATGTGCAGGTGGATAACAAAGGAAAGAAATTCTCCCAGATTTGGAGTCTCCTGGGGGGAGGAAAGAAACTTGCACAATGAAAGGGGATATTTTTTTCTTTTCCATAGCAACAGATTGGCTACAGTGGGAAAGATCCCCCATTTCTGAAATAGCTGCCTGGCACTGGCCAGTTTCTTTTGTTGCTGGTACCCAACACCTACAACTTCGGGAGAAAAAATTTATTCTAGCTCATAGTTTCAGAAGGTCTCATGGGAAGCTAGCAGCGGTTGAAGGACTTGGCAGAAGCCTAGATGGAGAAAATTGTTCATGGCATGGCAAGACAGGAGAGAATGAGATAGGGCAGAGCTACTGTATATCCTTCTGGGTCATGTCCCTGTGATCTGCCCCTTCCACACAGGCCACAACTCTTAACAGCTCAGGAAATCATTAGAGTAATCCCCCCATGATCGAATCATCAAACACACACAGTAGGCTTTGGGAGACCTTCCAGATCTACACCCTAAAAGTCCCCTTTCTTCTGTTATCCCTCTTTGCATGAGCAGAAGTCAGCATAAGAAGAAATACTTTTCATTTTCTGAGCTCATAATTCAGATTTCTGTCATCATAACTCAGGTATGGAAACATCCAACCTTGAATGTTTCTTCTTGTAAGAATTCATATTCTGAATCATCTTTAGGTTGTACATTTATAGGCTTAAGTCGATGAATTAGAATGGGAGTGGGGGGGCGGTGGAAAATCCTTGGATGATTCCAGATCGTAAGCAGAAATTCACTTTCTCCATGGTACTGTGGTCCTGGTGGAACTATTCTGTGTGTATGTTATTCTACCTCTAATATTACTGTTACTGAGCATTTTGCAGCTGTGTGGAAGTTATTCTTTTATGTGGTTTGAGTCTGTTTCTGAGAAGTCAACAAGACTAGAGAGCAAAAAGAATCCATTTCTTTTGGACAAAGAAAACGGTGACTGTTTTGGGCTTGTTGCCTTTCACAGTGGCAAATAAGAGTGTACAGAGTGTACAGTCGTATAGATGCAGAGCAGACATTGACAGCCCTAATTTGTGAAGGAGTTTGGAGATGCAGAGGAGAGTAGTCTAAACTCACTGGCCTCAATATCTGTTCCTTGTTTTGTTGAATCAGTTTCTGTTATGTGTTATTTCTGTGGGTGGCTTTCCTTTTCCTAGTTTTTAAAAAATATTATTCAAAGACTGTGCACTTGCAATTATGATCAGTTTTTCATATTCCAAAAAACCCAGAGGTATGTTTGACCATTCTGGTATTATTTGGAAATGAACTTTTTGTTAGACATTATTTTACAAATTTGATTTTTATTTCTTCTCAGAATAAATGTAGAAATGCTTACATATG
The DNA here is from genome assembly GCA_004027205.1 of Ctenodactylus gundi. Classification (NCBI taxonomy): domain Eukaryota; kingdom Metazoa; phylum Chordata; class Mammalia; order Rodentia; family Ctenodactylidae; genus Ctenodactylus; species Ctenodactylus gundi. Next base: position 64,977 of record PVKB01005043.1, on the reverse strand, counting down.
TTTGCTTTCATTTTGCTAGAAGAGAAAGGAAGAATATAGTTTATAGAAATTTTCCATGAACACATATTTAATAATGGTGTTGCCACAAAGTTAGCTAAATCAACTTTTCTCCTACTCAGTATACTATTATAATTGAAAAGATAATGTTTAAAAATATTAAAAGTAAAAATTTTAATTGTACTAAAAGTAAACTGTGTTTTACTATTTTGTCTTCTTATTCAAAATAAGATATTAAATGACTATAATACTTTAAGGTCTTTTTGAAACAGATGTCATATAGTACCATTATTACCAATGATTTTCCAAGTTCTTTGATGCATATTTACAAAGATTAGATATATTCATCAACATCAAATGTCCACTCCTAGGTTCTTTATTGTAGCAGTAACATAGCTGCAGCTAGCACTTGGTGTTCTGTCCTCTTTTGGCTGGCATAGTAACAGGATTTCTCAGTTGTGTCTTTTATTTCCATGTTTCAAAACTTTCTAACTCTGCAGTTGCCTTCTTCCAGTTTACCTACACCAGTACCTTTCCTCTTTACTGTAGCCAGAGTCAGCTTCCTAAAACTCAAATCTGATACTAACATTACTTTGGTTATGTTTAAGCTCAGGATACATAAAATACACTTGGGAAGATGAGCTAGCTCTATTCCATAGTATTTTTCTCCATTTTATTGATATGTATAGATGCAATACGTGTTGTTTACATTGACCTTGAGTATTTTGTGCATATACATATACAGGCAAAATTACAAATCCTTCCTCTCTCCCTTTCTTGACCCTCCCACCCACTCTCCCTCTCCTCCAATTCCCATTATTCCCCTCAATTACTTCTTTGAAATAATTGTGATCTTGATTTCTCATATTAGAGAAACCATTCAGAGTTTAACCTTCTTTTTCTGACTCACTTCACTGAACATGATGGTCTCCAGTTTGCATCCATTTACCTACAAAAGCTTCCAACCATCTGTCTGTGTAGATGAGTAGTGTTTCACTGTGTGTAAATGCCACAGTTTGTGTACCCTTTGGTCTGTTGGTGGGTATTTTGGTGTCTTCCACATTTTAGCTATTGTTAGTTGTGCTGCTATGAACATGGGTATACATGTATCTCTGTTACATGTTGTTTCTAACTCTTTCAGGAAAATTCCCAGAAGAGGTGTCCCTGGATTGAAGGGGATATTTATTTGCAATCTTTTGAGAAACTTCCATAATCCTTCCCATAGTGGTTGTACATTCCCCACCAGCAATGCAGGAGGGTTCCTTTTTCCCCACAGCCACGCCAGCCCTGATTGCTGTTTGTGTTCTTGATATACACCGACCTCTCTGGAGTTAGATGGTATCTTAATGATGTTTTGTTTTGCATTTCTCTAATGGCTTAGGATATTGAACATATTTATTGACCATTTAAACTTCTTTATCTGAGAAATGCATATACATTTCCTTTTCCCATTTTCCAATCGGATCTTTGATTTTGAAGGGGTTACTTTTTTCAGTTTCCTGTATATTCTGGTTATGAGCTTCCTACCTGAGATATTGGTGGTGAATATTTTTTCCCAGTCTGTCAGTTCTCTTTTTACACTGTTGATAATTCCCATAGGATTTTCTTGCATACAGGTCACTCAAAGGCTGGACTATGTGTTGTTAAGGAGTAAAGAGCAGACTTACTAGCATCATTGAACAGCTCCCAGAAATGTAATTATGACAGGGGACCTAAGCCAGAAATCTGACTCTGGGGGTCTCAACAGACCAAATTCATCCACCATCCACCTGTCCCTTCAAGAGGAGAGAGAAAGAGAGAGAGAGAGAGAGAGAGAGAGAGAGAGAGAGAGAGAGAGAAAGGAGAGAGGAGAGAGGAGAGACCAGTGATGAGTGGTAGTAAAGCAATACAGAAATTTACTGTTCAGGGTTACTACCCTGGGAAGAAACAGGGAAATCATCATTCTAAGCCTGTCTTTGGGGTACTAACAAGAATTTCAGGATCATATAGGGGAAGGACAAAAGGCTAGGTGTGGCAAGAAGTATGCATAGTCAAGCATTCTTTATCAAACTGTAATCTGGTTGATCATTACCTCAGTTCTGATTCTTAAGGATATTGTTATCTCTTGAAAGATCAATTTAGTTCCCATCATGAAATAATTGTTTCAGCCTGGGGGACAGCCACAAGGCTTCTTATTCTGGAATCTTAAAAGGTATCTTAGGTACGCATTTTATTAGTCACTTTCTCATCACCAAGACAAAACACCTGACACCTAGAACTTAAAGGAGGAAAGGTTTATTTGACTCACAGTTTCAGAGGGCTCAGTCCATGGTTGGGTGGGTGGCTGGCTCCAAGGGAAGCATGGCATGACAGTGGCCTGGCGAGGGGAAAGCTGCTCAGCTCCTGCCAGCCAGGCAACAGAGAGAGAGTGAGAGTGGAGGAGAAAAAAGAGCCAGGAAGGTTGAGGTGGGGAAGAGAGAAACTGGGCACAAGAATATACCCTTCCATGTCACACCTCAGTGACCCACCTCTTCTGATCAGTTTCCACATTCTTAACAGCACACTCAGATGTGACATCATAAATAATTTAATCCACTGATGAGTGTAGTAACCCCATGACCCAGTCACTTTTCAAAAGCCCAAGACCTGAACACATGAGAATTTCAAGGGATGTTTTAGATCTGAACCATAATTCGCATAATACTTTTGTCTTAGTGTGGTCGGTCTTAAAGGTGGACAAGAGGTTAGATAAATTTAGGGATAATTAGTTTAAATGATTAACATGTCTGTGTATGAAGTTCAGTAAGACTCCAATCCAAAGTTTAAGACTGAAATGTTTAAGCTTGCAGGCTCAACTGAAGAATCAGTGCTTTTAGCAAAAGTAGCCTTTAAGTACCTGTCATGTGATTGGCCTGACTTTGTGCGATTCTTTCACCTGGTCTCTCACTTCTAGCCACTCCAAACTTCTTGACTCTTTCTTCCCTGTTTTGCCTGTCTTGTTGTTTGATTGGGCTATTCCCCATGGCAGTGTCCTGTGCTCATATCAAGGGCAGATGCAACATTACTTATGATAGGAAGCTATCCTCAATCTATTCCTATAGCACCACACTCCATAGAAGTCAGTCATAACTGCTGTCTGAAATGGAAGCCCAGAACAGTTACGCTAGCAATACAGTGCACATGATCTCTGGTAGCTAACTGCCTGTGTGTCTGTCTCATGGGCTTCATGGTGGTTGTAGCAGTGGCCTTGAGTCGGCCACCTTTTCATTCCTGCATTCAGCACACTGTCTTATAAATAAGCACTAAAGTTTTCAAATATCTAAGAGGAAACTATCAAGTAGAGAAAGTGCTCAGGCCACATATGTTTTGCTCAAGAACAACACAGTAGTATTTTTTTCAAGGAAATAATTCAACCTCTTTGTTTTATTTTGCTTTGTTTTTTAGAGTTGTACTATACCAAAAATGTCTTGGAGGCAGTATTAGAATGCTAGAAATCAGAAAGGTTTTGGAACCATCACTGGACCAGTCCTATAGCCTTTATGAAATTTTCCTCTATTACAAATGGAATTGTTTCTCTTGAGTTGATTTGAACATTATAAGAAATTATATATATATATATATATATATATATATATATATATATATATGCACTCTGGAAATGCCAGTGTTATGTTCATTGTTATTGTTTTATATGAATAAAATTTACATAAAAGATTTCTGTCTCTTAGATTTAAAATTATTTTGTAAATTATTAAATATATAGCATACATATCTATCTTTATATTTATATATGTCTTAAAATTTCAGTGATACCTGAGTATAAGATTTTCTAGGTATAAAACTTCACCTTTCTCTTTAGAGCATTGTCAGGTCCCCATTGCTTAGCACACATACATGGCAAGGGTTGTATTTTGGAGACTGAAATATTTTCTTTATTTCTGTATTTTTCTGTTTTGCTTCTCTCCATTCCAGCAGATCCTGTGTCCTTACTGAGTCCAAGCAGCACACGACAGGATGGAGAAGTCAAGTACACAAGCATTTCTGACTTTAGAATTCCAAATGAGGAACCTTGAGTATAGGGTTAGAAATAGGGAAGGAAGTGAAACTGCTCTCCCCAAATTCAACAGATGTTCCTAGGGAAAGGAGATGAAAAGAAAGAAAAATGCAAGAAAATAAAAGAAAATGAAAGAAAAGCAATAAACTGCTTCCAAAAGAGTATTGCTGAGAAGTGTTCCCCAACCCCATAAAAAGTGCCAGTGTAGGATGCCTAGAAATGCTACTTCTCTAGCAGCCAGTTAGGTAATAATCTGTATAGTGGTATCAATAACATCCACCTCACCAAGCAAAGCAATTTTGAGAAATACAAGAAATATGTATGTGAATTGCTGTGTTAACTAGGTAAATGTTACATTCTCTCCAGCTCTATTGACACTTTAGCCTTGTCCGTCTAACCAGTTTCATGCTTGGGTCACCCCAGGCTCTGTTCCCATGTTCTTGCTCAGGACTGCTGAATGATGTTGGAGGGGAAGGGTAAGCAATACCACACCGACAGGGTCCAGCCAGGCCCGCTGTGGTGGCTGCGTCCCTCTACTTCCCCTCTCTCTGCCATGTTATCCCTCCCTTGACAACCACTTCCCCTTCTTCTTTTCTTTTTTGTGTGAACTTCACTCTGTTACTAACCAAAAGTCCTAGTGCCCAACACTTCCACTTTCTCTTCTCCATTCTGCTGTGGCGCTTAGTCTTCCCCCACCATCACAGCAAAGCAGAGCCTCATAGGGTGCTCACCCCGGCTTTGTTCATGCAGCTGCCTCATGGGACAGGGCATCTCCTTCCCTGATGGAAGAGTTCTTTGGTTATGAAGTGTAAATAAAGAAGTTCCTTTTGAAGGAAAGTTCCTCTCCAGGACTTCAGGAGTGTAAGCAGTGTCTTAAAGAACTGAACTGTTCTCTGCGATTTTGTGTTCCTTGGAGAAAGAACAGCTTGGAGAGCACATGGCCTCAGAACCTGGGAATGGAAGAAGGCAGGCATATAATTGAGTTATCCACAGACATTCCATTTATGATACCCTGTGGCATCTGTGAGTTCCAGATGCTTCCACCCAGCCCTTTGCTTCCCCTGGCACCTTCAGGAACATGGTGTGGCTGTGTGCTTAGCTTCAGGGAACCAGTCCGGTTTTCCTTTTGAGCTGGACATTAGTTTTTCCTTAGTAGATAGGCTTTTTCGTGTGTGTGGTGCTCAGGGTACTGGGCTCAGGCAAGTGTGGCGTCTTTCGGTTGGGATGTATTTGTTAGTGCCTAAGAGTTGTTTAAGTCAGTTTGGTTTCCCCGTGGGCCTACGGTTTTATAAAGGCATCTCTTGTGCTGTCATTATTGGGAACTGTGTTTATTTGTTTCCTATCAGAAATCAGAGTCCCTAAGAATTGAAAATGGCACAGTGACTTTCACTTTCTTTGTAGTTGTTCTCCAGGACCTCTGGGGAGGTCACATTGTGGCTGTAGATCCTTTCGGGGAACATCGCTGCTCAGAGGCTGGTCCAATCCATGTCTTCATTTCTCTTATTTTAACCTTAGAAATGTGATTTACTTCGAGTTGCACTACCTTTTATTTTTTATCTATTCCTTACAGATTTATGAAGGTGGCAGGAAGCACGGTGGATGCAGTTACCTGGCAACAGTAGGTATTCATCATTTTTGCTCCTACTTATTATCAGTGCTGTAAAATTAAAGGTAATTAGTTGTGACCAAATTCATACTTGATGCTTCATAAGCTTTCTCCTTTGAAAAAAACTTGAAAATTAACTCCGAAATTGCTCTTAATGCACATACTATTTTGTATTACTATAATTTTGTTTTATGATTTTTGAAACACAAAACAAAACATAACAAAAAAAAAACCCCAACTAACTCATTTTGGAAAGCTCAACCATTATGGATGTAAGGTAATAAAGATTAAGCATGTCGCCATACCCCTGTGGCCTTCTGAGAATAAATGTCTTTAAGAGAGGAGATAGTTTCAGTTGTTCGATGTATCATGTGAAAACAGAAAGGTTTCATTATATTAATATCTGTAACGTTAATCAGATCCAAGTAATTCCCTAAGATAAAGCAGGTTTAAAAATGAAATAAAAAATATATCAAGAGAATGAAGCAGCTTCAAGAGATAATATAAACCCTGGCACTGTAGGCAGTAGCTTACAGTGACAAAGAGCTGTTGCTCCCGGCATAGTTTGACTTGTAAAGATATTTATCTGATATATACAATTAAACATTCTCTAAGTATCTTTATGGTTTTGTGCCAGGCTGTGCATCATCTTGCTGCAGTGTCTTGCCAACTTTATACTGAAGTCCTCCTCTTCTCTAGGAAATCTCCCACCTAATGTAATGTTCCAAGCTCAGACTTAGTGCTCTTGTTGAAAACCTGGCGAGCCTTCACTATGCCTGATTTTCTCAATTTCTGTGACCTTTACTACCTCGTTCACGTACTTGTGTTATCTGTCCTGTTTTAAGCGGGTCACACTTTGCATTGTATATTCATGACATGTGTGACAAAAAGAGAAGTGAATAAAATCTTTATTAAATATCCTAATTTTGGGTTTGTGGATAATCAATAACTAAATCACAATTGGAAATATTTAGCTTATATTGACTTTCTTAGCTTATTAAACAGGTTCCAGGGACTGGAGGACTGGCACAGAAGTTAAAGCATTTGCCTTCCAAGTGCAAGGCCCTGGGTTCAATTCCCCAGCACCACATAAGCTAGGCATAGTGGTGCACACCTGTAATCCCAGCACTCATTTGGGAGGCCAAGGTGGGAGGATTGCCATGAGTCCAAGGCTAGCCTGCTCTTCATAATGAGCTCAGAACCATCCTGGGTTGGTGAGCAAGATCCTGTTTCAGAAAAAAAAAAAAAAATCCTGAATAAACAAGGTCACATTTTTCAGAAATTATTTTATTTATTTATTTATTTTTCTTTGAGACAGGGCCTCATTCTGTGACCCAAGCTGGTCTTAAACTCACTATGGAGCCCAGGCTAGCCTTGGACTCAGGGCAGTCCTCTTGCCTCAGCTTCCCAGGTGCTGGGATTACTAATGAATGCCACCGTGCCCAGCTTACTGTGGTGCTAGGAACTTGAACTCAGGGCCTTGTGATGTTTCATCTGTGAGTTATAGGTTATCTTAGTTACTCTTTAGTCACTGTAAATCAATACCCAACATTCATAACTTAGGGAGGAAAGATTTATTATAGCTTACAGTTTCAGAAGGTCTTTTCATGGTTGGACAGTTGGAAAATGGTGAAATCACATGGTGTGGTTGCAGCTAGAGCCAGAGCCAGAGATAGTGCTCTGGGAGACAGAGATCTTCACAGCAGCATGGCAGAGCTAAGACCAGTCTGAGAGGAAGGGTAGAACCAGCACATGCTCCTCCGGGTCAAGCTCCAAGCATCTAGCCATTCCAACCAAACTCCAACTCCTGCCAGTACACATTATCCATAGGTACATGAGGCTTTTGGTAGACATTCCCAATCCAAACTATTATATTCTATCCCTAACCCCCGAAAGACTCATGTCTACTACCTTAAGCAAAAGGCATTTAATTTTTTTAAGAGTTACCAAAGTCTTAACAATTTCAGCACTGTATTAAAAAAAGGCCAGATCCAGAGTCTTCTGTGAGACATAATGTGAATTCTCAACTGTGAGCTCCAGTTAAAACTAAAGAGTTAAGCACTGCCAATATACAGTGGCACAGGGTAAACATTTCCATTTCAAAGGGAGGAATAGGAGGATAAAAGGCAATTGGATCAAAACAATTCCTAAATCCAGCAGGGCAAGAGTTAAATCCTGTACTCTCACATCCAGCACCTGCAGTAAACTGCTGCAAGATATGAACTCCAAAGTGCTTGGGTGACCCACCCCCACAGCATGGATGCTGGCTGCAGCATCCATCTTCTCTGCTTTGGGCTGAATCTGTTCATGGCTGGCAGCTTTCCTCAGCTGATGATCCATGCTCCTGGCTTCTCCAAATTCCTAGGTTCTCCATTGCACTTTTGGCTTCTCCTTTACGACTTCATACATTGCCCTCCCAGGGGCACACTGCCTGGCCGCCAAGGCCTTCCTCTGTAGTCTGGGTAGAAGCTTCCATGAACCCACAACCCTTGCACTCTGCAAACCTAAAGTTGGGACCATGAGGATGTCACCAAAATCTGCCACTGGTTTGAGCAGTAACCTGACCCCTGACCCCTTTGGACAAATGCTGCTTATGTCTCCAAGTTCTTAGATGAGTGAACTCCAGAAGGCTCAACTCTGAAAGGCATGTTTTCACTTGGCCCTGGAGTATACTCTCAAAGTTCAGTCTCTTCCCTCTCCTCCCCTGAGCTGGTGAAGGGTAGGGTCTTGTTGGCTTTGAAGATACTCTCAAAGCATCTTTCCTACGGCCCCAATGGTAAGCATTTGGCTTCTTTTTAATGTTAATCTCTTTAATTTCTCTGTGCTCTTTGGCCCCACCACTGGCAGGCCATTTTAGCCTGGCACTGAAAGCCTTCTATATCATTATGATTTTTCTGTATAATTTTCCTCTGCCATATTTTCATATTTTCACCATAGATTTGGCTAAAAGCCACAAACAGTAACCAAGAAACAGCCTGAACATTGATTGGTCTCCCTTGAGATTTTCTCTACCAGATTAAGTAGTCCACTGCCCTTAGTCTCAATTTCAGGAAAAGTCTTTGGACAAGGGCAAAATGCTGAGAAACTTTCTGCCAGGGCATAGTATTCATGGGTTTTAGACCACTTGCCAATATAGCCCCTCTTCCCATCTGAAACTTCTTGAGCCTGCCTTTCCAATCCTCACTTCTATCAGCATTTTGGTCTTCAGAGTTCTAATCAGAATCTCCCATCAAGTTCAGCTCAGAGTATTCCAAGTCTTCTCCAACTGGTCCCTTCAAGTCTTTCCAAACTCCTGCTGCAAACTGGTTCCAAAGGCTTTTAAACCATATGGCCAGGTAAAGTCATAGCAGCAAACCCACTTCTGGTACCAATTTCCGTGTTAGTTACTTTTTTGTTACTGTGACTCAATACTCAACATCCACAACTTAGGGAGGAAAGATTTGTTGTAGCTTACAGTTTCAGAAAGTCTCAGTTCATTCGTGGGTTGGGTGGCTGGAAAATGGTAGAATCACATGGTGGAGTCACAGCTAGCACAAGAGCCAGAGCTGGTGCTCTGGGAGACAGATCCTCCTCACAGCAGCATGACAGAACTGAGACCATTTTAGGAGGAGAGGCAGAATCAGTACATGCCCCTTCAGGTCAAGCCCCAAGCAGCCACTCCTTCCAGCCAGGCCCCACCTCCCACCAATACACAGTATCCATAGGTACATGAGGCTTTTGAGAGACATTCCAGATCTAACCACAACATAGATTAAGTCTGAAGTTCTTGTCATCCCCTTGCTTAAAATCCCAGTGTCTTTTTCCTTTTGCACTTAGAATAAAAGTCAAACTTTCTACTCTGGCCTTCAACATTTAACCTCTACTGCCATCTGGTCGCTTCTAGTCCCACTCTGCCCTTATTCATTCTGTCCCAACACACTGGTGGCTTTCAGTTTTTTAAAATTTCACATGCGTGTCAATCTCAGAATCTTTGTAAATACTCTGCCTGACTTGCTTGCCCTATGTGTGGCTGGCTCCTTCTCATCTTGTAAGACTCACTTTACTTTGCTTCTGCTCCAACATTCCTTCCCTGATCGTCACCATTCCATTTCTTAGTTCTTTGTTCTCTCTGTTTTGCAATGCATTGATAATGACTGGCCATTATTTTTCTGATAATTTGTTCCTATAATCTATTTGCTTTTCTCTTTCCTAAGAGTGCTACTTATTCAATTTATTAAGTGCTTCTTTAAAAATTATTTGTTAGGCATTTACCTTAGAGAAAATAATAATGACAATAACAACATACCAGAAACTGGCCTTAAACTTTATATGTTTTACTATATCTGATTTTCACAACAAGTAAATGAGGCAAGATGTTTTTGCCTCTACTTTCCTATAAATTAGAGGAAGTTGTAGAAAATTCAAAGATTACCCAAAAAGTGGTAATTTTTAGACTTAAAATTGAGACTGCCTCACCCCAAGGGCTATCTTCTTAACTCTTGTGCCTCTGATAACAAGATAGTGTTCCCATACTGAAATCCTCTCTGGCATCCTCACTGGATTTATCTAGATAATGTAGCATAAAAGCCAAAGCTTGAAAATTTTATAGGATTTGTAGGAGAGATAATAAGATCACAGTAAGACAATTGCTGGCTAAAAAATATGGCTTCAATTACTGTGGCTGACAGAGAGGGATCTGAGCAAGCTCTCTTTATTCAGGCACTCTCCCTCCCTGACAAAAGTGGAATGAAGTAGGCAAAGTAGGTTTTTTTATAATGGAAAAACATTTTATTTAATGTTACTATTTATTATTTTTTGACTACTAAAAATGTTAACAATGCATGAAAAATAAGTATACTTTGTCTGCAGCTATGCCAAAAAACCCTTCCCCATCCCCAAAGAAAACAGAGGAAAACATGCTTGCTTTGCCTTTAGGATCAGTATGTTTGGGTTCTACAAATAGCACCTGGAATTCACCATTTGTGATACCCAGCCATATTTTGCAGTCAAGATTTGTCTTTTGAGGTTTCTTTGTTTGTTTGTTTTGTTGGTTTTTAGACAAGGTCTGACTCTGTAATCAAGACTTCATTATGTAGCCCACACTGACCTCAAACTCATGGCAGCCTCGCACATACTGGGATTACAGGCAAGTGTTAGCAAGCCCAGCTAGTTTTTATGTGGCTGGATAATCAAACTCAGGCCCTTTTGCTGGTTGACAAACACTTTAATCGCTGAGCTATGCCCTCCATCAAGATTTGGAAAGTCATGTAAGAATCTCAAGAAATCCTCATGATAAGGACTCATTGAAAATTAAATCCCAATACCATGTTTCTCTGATCCCAAAAAAAATATCAAGGTAAGGAGTTCTTAAAATAAAGAAAACCAAGAGTCATTGTTAAGAGGAAAAAGAAGGGTGATAGGAACTAACATAGAGTCTGTGATTTGTCAACTAATGCATATATAGGTGGCGAAAAATACCAATACCAGTTCAGTATATTGAGCTCAGAGATCCAACAACCAGAACTCTCAAGTCACAAATACACATATCTCTGTAGTGAGATTACTTTGATTTGGAAGCTCATACTCTTGGACTTGCTGTATTTTGAGGATCAAGCAATATGACAAAATCATTGGTTCTACCCACTAATTCATGTAGAAAACCCCAGAAGAGCTAGGGAGATGAAACTAATGACAAGTAGAGTAGAATGAGAATTATTCTGTAGATAGCAGTGAAAAATCTGAGCACATATTTATATTTTTAAAAATAAAACATTAGAAAGTGTCTGAAGGGTAATTAATTCTTGAAAGAAGTGAACGGTAATGGTGAGAGGTACTTTTATATGGTGTTTCCACAATGATTATTTAACAGTCCATTAATTTTGAGGTACCTAGATCTCAAACAGTTGAAATGTCCGGAGACAAAGCCTGAAAATTCAGGATGCAAATCTCAGAAAGAAGAAACCGCAGGGAATAAAAATACCAGATATGCGTGTCAGCTCCCCTCATATTTTTGTCTGATCTATGAAATGCAAACCTTCATAGAAGGTCTCAAGAAGCCTGAAGGAAAGCGACGGGTGAAAGCCTGAAAAACTTGAATAGAGATTTTAGCCGCTGTCACATGAGACAGATTGAAATGTGAATCTCACAAAGTTAGAAGGACTTGACAAGCACTTCGTTCTTACCAGTGAAATCTGAAAGAATTATACCGTACATGTAAAGTCTGTGTCTCCGGACTAAAGAGTTGCCCTACCACAAACGAATGCTGACACCTCCGCGTGAACAAGATGATCCCTCATTTCTTCAGTTTCTGCTGTTCCCAGAAAACACTGTCTCTGCAGTACTTGCACTGCATTAGCCACATTTTCTGGTACACATTCATCAAAAATTACTGGACATGCAAAGAACCAGGAATATGTGACCCACAGCCAAGAGATTAAACAATAAATAGAAACCATGGAATGGTAGATATTATAAGTAGCTGACAAAGATTTTAAAGAAACTGTTTTTTTAAAGTATTCAAAAAGTTAAAAGGAAACTGACTGTTTTGTGGAATTCCAAAGGGAAATGAAGGTCAGTGAAATGAAAACCATGAGGCCAAACTCCTCTAGTGGCCGCTCTTCTGCTCTCTACTTCCACGAGATCATCTTTTTTACCTTTTTACCTTCCGTGTAAGAGAGAACATATGGTATTGTTTGTTCTGTGACTTACTTCTGTCACTTAACACATTGTCCTCAGGGCTCATGCATACTGCCACGAATAACAGGACTTTATTATTTTTTTAATAATTGAATGCTACTCTAACAGCAAAATAGTTCTTAAATATCAAAATTAAATATTTTTGATAAGTGAAAATCAGTATCTGTGTGCTAGGAGAAATACTGAAAGGACTTCAGAGAGAAAGACAACAACATCAGAAGGACATTTGAATTTCTAAAAGTGCAGAAAAGCAGAGTATAAAATGATCACAGCGTATTAATGAAAAAGATTACCATTATTCAGCTAGCATAGTGTTATTGTTAGTTGTTATTGACACAGGATCTACACCAATTTTGTATAAATTAAAATACTGGCAACACTGCCCCATCAATAATTACATACACTGAAAATACAAAAAAATATTGGAAATGATAAGCTTGTGGCTAAGTATAAAAGACCTTTTTATCAATTTATCATAAAAATACCCACAATGAACTCTTGTGCAAGAATGTAACTTGTATTGTGTGGTTCATTACATATATGGATGGAAAAATAGAAACAACCACAAAGGCTGAGGCAGGGAAGAAACAGTAAATAGAAGTATACTGTTGCCATGTTCTTTAAAGGAGGTAGTACAATATTTGCTCTAAGGAGATTGCTTAAATAAGGGTAAAAATTGTGTATGTAGAGGAATCATTTAAATTGCTTTTTGACTTTTGGCTAAGATCAAGAATCATTTTAAAATACTGACAAATTAGAGATAAAAAGCCATATTAGAATTACAATAGAATTCTAAGAAATAGTGAATTAACTTCAAGCAAAGAAGAAAAGGCTTGGCAGGGAAACAAAAACAGAGAAGAAACAAGTTGAGAAAACAGAAGTCAAACAACACAGGAGACCTAACCACAGCCATAGTAATAACTGTATTAAGTGTAATGGTTCTAACTGGTATAAGTAAAAGAAAAAGATTATTGATGATAATAATATAGATGATATAGAAGACCCAACTATATTCTGTCTATACAAGACACATTTAAAATATAATTACACAGATAAACTGAATTTATAAAAGGATGGGAAATTATTAAAATAAAGCAATAAGGATATAGAAGATTTGAATGACACTGTCAATCAACTTGAACTAATTGGCATTTGTGAAATATGATTAAATACAGTCTTTCAAGAATATGTGCAACATCCACCAGGACTAACCATATGCTTAACTGTAAAAGAAGTCTTAGTAAATTTGAAAGGATTAAAGTAAAGCAGAGGTTTTTTGTGACACAAAATTGTTTGATAATAAAAATGTAAACATATAAAGAATTAAATAAAATAAAAGTAAAACCCCGATAAATATGTAATAAAAATATAAAACATGAAATGCTTGAAATGAACACATGTGTAAATAAACTATATGTCAAAGATAAAATCATGAGGAAAAGTAGAAAATATTTTGAGAAGATTATGAAAACATAATGAAATTGATGTTCAGCAAACGCAGCTTTAAGAGAAATTTACATTCTAATACATTTATATTAGAAAAGATTCTGTTTTCTAATATAGACATTATCTTCTACCTGAACAAGCTAGGAAAAGAACAAATTGAATCCAAACTAAGTAATCGAAGGAAACAGATTTGGAAAACTATCTTGACAGAGATACAGAGACCAGGACAGAAGGAAGCAGGAGAGAGCAACCAGCAGCTATCACCGCAGCCGCCGCCACCGCTGCTGTGGTTTTAACAGTAACAGGCAGGAGGAAGAGGCAGAGACGAGAACCACAGCGAGCATGGCAAGTCCTAGGAACGAAAGGCGAGTTCCCCTCATAGGTCCCAAAGGTACTCAGTTTAATTAAGGAGTGTGTGTGGTAGCGAATACTAACAAACCAGACAGCCAGAAAAATACACTTTGCAAAAATGATAAAAGGTTAAGATTAAACATTCTTAATATCCTTTTATTCCAAGGAAACATTCTTATTAGAGAATACAAACAAATCTAGAGAAAAAAAGTATAACGAAATGGGTGAGAGGATCCACACATTTCTAGTCAGCAGATTGGTGTTGCTATGACCTAGATGATGCAAATCAATAGAATACTGGGACATATTTCTTTTTGTATTTTTTAAATGTTAGTGTTATTTATTTAAATAATACGTACTGACCATAAATATCATATATATATATATATATATATATATATATATATATATATATACCCAATTCATTGGTAAGTCTGACAGTTTCCTATATAATACATATAATAATGTATTCCTATCCTATGACAAAATAATTTCACTGTTAGTTATTTACCCAAAGAAAATGAAAACATGGCATAAAAACATTTATAAAAATGCTAATAGCAGTTTTATTTTTAATAGGCAAAAATTATAGCTGCTCAGATATTCATCAGCAGAGTGATTCTACAATCTGATTGTATTAATACAATGGAATACTAGTTAATAAAATAAAGGAACAAACTAGTGTATGTGCCTCAAGATGAATACATCTTGAAATCATTATAGTAAATGAAAAAGCTGGAATACAAAAAGCACATTTGTATTACTACAATTAAATGAAGTTCTAGAATAGACTAACAATTAAAATAGTGGACTACATAGTGAGATGAGACAGTGTCTCAGAAAAAATCAAAACATTGATCACCGCTGGGATTTTATGGAATAGAGATAGAGGTTAAGAGGGAATTTTCCTGAACTGATTGCAGTGGACATGTCGATAAGAATGTGATTACACAGAAGTATACATTTGCTAAAATTCATTAAATAATGTTATTAATATTTGTGCATCTCATTTTATATAAAATTACTTAAGAAAAAGAACCATACGAATATTGAACGATAATGAATTGTGTGTTTGATGATGTGTTTAGGGTGAAGTGTGCTGGTGTCTGCATCTCATTTTGAAATGCCTCCAAACACAGATCAATGAATGGGCAGAGGGATGGATAGACGGATAGATGGGATAAAACAAGGAAATAAAATGTTAATTATGAAGTGCAGGTGGCAAATGTGTTGTGTGTACTGTGTAATTCTTTCCATGTCTCTGTAGGTAAGTTTTTTCACAATAAAATATTGGGGAAGGGCTTTTAAAAATCTGTGAATTGTAAAATAATGCTACTGCAAAAATATTTATGAAAACAGATGGGAAAATGTTTTTGCTGAGTCATACCACAGCAACATACAAAACAAACATAAATTCAAAGAAAAGGCATTAATAGGTTAATAGTTTTAATACTTAGATGTAGGGAGTAAGGGACTCTTTTTCTAGATTTATTATTCTGCAGTTTTTGATTCTTTGAAAGAAGACAGTGCATTTTTGTTTGTAATTTTAAAGTCATCACTGCCCGGCTCCACCTTTTCCACCTTCAGTTTTCTCACTGCAGAAATGATCTTGAGTTTCAGCCATTTTTTTCTGCCGCCTGTTTTTATGTTTCTAAGTAACATTATGTAGCTATTTCTTGATATATTTGTATTCAAAATCTATTAATATTGTACTGTGGGAGATGAAAATTTAGTTCTTATTCCTCCCTAATCCCTCATGCACTGAATCATTCTTCCTTACTTTTCTTTATCCTACAATATCTCATATCTCAGTTATTGGATAAATCAAATGCAATGTTTAAGTTTTTATTACTATATAAATTTGATTCACAGCATAGACATCAGAGACATGTGCTATGATTACATTTTCTATTACGACTTTTTATTTTCCCTGTAGTTACAGTCTCTCTTTTATTTGCTCAATTTTTTGTGGATCTGTGCATAATTCATCCCTAACCTGAACCAGAGCTGTAAATCTCCTCTCTAGATTCAGGTACCGTGGTAACCATCAGCTTCACCTCCTTGGAGATCTGTTCATGGAGCGATCCCTCCTTCTGTTCCCATCTGGACCAGTATCTCTGTGCTTCCTGAACAGCTGTTATCCTGGGATAATCCTTCACCATCATTCTGGGGATTCTTTTTGACTGTCTTATTTATTGGATCTATGCCCTTCTTTGAGGTTTACTCCCTCATTTTGGTGGAACATTTCTCCCAGAAACTTCCTGAGAAAAGATAAATGCGAGACAAACATGTTGAGACATTATATTAGAGTTTGATTTATATTTTAGATGAGCATAGATTTTCCCCAGATTTTGATATTCTTGCTTTCCTTGTAACTATTGAGAATCTCAGTGCCTTTAAAATTGTCCAGTTCCTAATGATTGTAGTTATTTTTCTTAAGTACTGCAGCAAAACTCAACAAGAGATAGCTTCTTCAGAGTTATTTGTAAGGCGGGATGTGCAGCCATTTAGATCAGCTTCTCCAGCTCTGATGCATTAAGCTGAATTGGTCTTATACTTTGAAATGACATTTATACATGATTTTGCAGCACTATGAATCAATATTTGGAAAAGATTGTTTCTATGAGTTATGAGTTATGATATATATAGTGTATATATATGTATGTATATATATATATATGTATATCTTCCAAAGATTGACACATTTCATTAGAGAATATAAAAAATTACACTTATTAGTGCCACCACCGACCTAATCAAAAGTCTTTAGGACGTTACAGCAGACACAAATTTTCTAAAATTTTGATTTTCACTTGGCTCCAGCCAAAAGTCTATCAGATATATTTCTTAACATAACACCCTCTCTTTCCTCATTTCTGAGCAATGTTTCCTACATGCCCATATCTGAGTAACCATAATATTTTTAGTTGTTGTTTCAGGTACAACTGTTCCATGAAGAAATAACCCATTTAGTGTGTAGATCAGTTATATAAGCACTAGCCCTTGAGACAACAGTCATACTTTACTATAGAGCACGGTATGGGTACTTTCTATTTAGTTACATAGAAAACTTTCTAAATGTATACTGAAGGATTGAAAGTTAATAAGCTTAATTTTCATTAATTTTCATTTAATTTTCATTAATTCATTTATCTGAAGCATTCTTAAGTAAAGCAGATATCTGTGTTTTACTACAAGCATGTGACAGTGGCCACAAGTGCAGTTTAATGTTCATGACTTGAATTGTATTAAGGTACCAGTAATTTTAACCACTGTTGCTTTAGACCATGAGTCTAAATGTTAACAGATTTTTCAGTACAAACTATGAAAGTAAAACAGGTGATTAAACAACTTATGTTTAATCAATATTATTTATTTATATTTGCACTTATTTTCAAAGTATTCATATAACCGATCTTCAGCAGTAATTAATTGCTGTCAGTACTGGAAAATAGATACAAAAAAGTATGCCTATGAATTCATGTATTTGTAAAGCGACAGTGCAGTTTTACTAATGAGATATTAACTTTGTCTCTGTTTGTCTAAGTCTTTAACAAGTTAATGCATTGGCGGGAACTGCTTTTTGTAGGATTTCCTTTATTGATCTTTCATTTGATGGGCATTCAGCAATGTCAGCTATACAGGGCTTCATAAATCTCTCAGCCTAATGCTGTACTTTTCCAGCCAAGACAGTTATTAAACTTTTATAAATCTTTATTAATAAAATATTTATTTTATAAGTGAATACTTTTGTACATTTTTAAATTTCAGAAGAATTTTTTTAAATGTCATTGCAAAGCAAGATATCAAGGTATTCTTACTTAATGTGGGAACAAGAAAAACATTAAGGTTTCAAAATAATGATTTACTGGGTAATAATGAAGTCACTGTAGTTACAAGTATAATATAAAATAGCCTGTGAAAACACAGCATTGGATGCAAACTGAGTTGATCTTTGAAAACACACACATGTACATCCCCAAATCATAATCTAGGAAAGTCTGAAAACCAAGAATACAAATGTATAAGCACTCCTTCCATTAATTATCAAAGCAGTGACATTGTCACACATTATATAGACTCTGGAAAATGCCATAGTACAATTCTGAAGTATTGAAAGTGAAAAAAGGCAAATAATATTTCACTATTATTGTTTTAAAAATGACTTTGTTCTCAAAGGCTGCTGAAGGAGTCTTAGAAATCCTAAGTCTCTGAACCACATGTGCTCTTAGAACTGCTGCTGTACAGTGAAGGTAGGAATCTGAGGATCCAGTTCTTCTCAGGCCTCTTTCAGTCTGCCATTCCTGTCTTCTCAGAGGCACTTGGTTTGTTTCTACCTTCTGGAATCTTCCACAGCTCTGCAAATCAGCTTGATTTTAGGCTTCCCTTAACACAGATGTAGACTTTGACTTTCTTTGTTCAGCTAAATCAATAATCACTCTTCTTTCTGTTTTCTGATACCAGCATTTTTCTGTTTTTTCTTTCTCCGTTCTCTTATCTTGTATTAGTTTTTTTCTTTTTATTTTGTTACTGTTTTATTGGGCTTGAGGGGAGCTTTAGTAAATGCCTGTACTTAAACTTTCATGCTTAAACCAAAATCCTAATGTTTGTGCTTTCCTCCTTCTAGAGTAATTTATAATGAGACAAATTTAAAATTTCAATTTCCAATAAATACAACATTTATTTTTAATATGAGTTAGCTGAGTCCAGGCATTTTCACTGCCTAGTCCCCACCAGAGACCAAAGAATAAGAAGAAATCTCTGATTACATAGCCCAGACATCAGTATTTCTAAGTCCATCAGGTGGTTCTGGGTGTTAGTGAGGACCAAGAACTTCAGCTCTCCTAGAGCACCTTATTGAGCACAGCCAATGCCCTTACTCTAAGGGTTGTTTCTAGCCCAGCAGGGTAACACCACCAGCACAGTATTTAGAAATGCAGATTTTTATTCTCCATCTCAGATGCAATTGGCAACATTGAGAATGATGCCCGGTAGTCTGTGTTTTCCCTCCAATATATATATGATGTACAGTGGTTACACTGAGCTTGAGGATTTGTCCATGTATATATCATGACAACGTTATAGTCCCTTTCGCCCCATTGTTCTTCTTACTCCCTCCCTCATACCCCTCACTTCCCTCATCACACCCATTTCTTTCTATAAAATGCCTGCATCCTAGGTTTATCATATTAGAGAAAACATGCAGTATTTCTCCTTCTGAGTTTTATTCATTTTGCTAAGCATGATGGTTTCAAGTTGCACCCATTTACTTACAAAAGCCTCAAATTTATCTTTCTCGTAGGATAGTAATACTCCATTGTGTATGTATTAGTTTGGGTTTTTTCAAAAGACAGAATTCACAGATTTTTAATCACAAAAAGGTCTATTAAGAAGGTTTACAAATCCAAGGATATAGGTGGTCCAAGATGGCTGGCTGCCCAGTCGTGAAGCAGATCTCCCATCCCGGGCTGCAGGACAGCCGGTGAGGTGAGAATCTGCTGCAGATCTCTGGTGAATACCGAAGCCTGAATATCAGCGACTGAAGAGCAGCAACAAGCAGACAGGCACAAGTCAAGACTGGAGCAAATCTGTGCTGATGATCTGCGATGTGTAGCAAGTCGGCATAGGTAGACAATCGCGAAGGCGAGAGCTTTCCCAGAGGAAGAAGCGGTAGCAATTGTCCCTCTTCTTCCCTTTTATACCATTGCAGTTCCAGTTGGCCCTCCCACATCTGGGCGGGTGCTCCTCTCTCATTGGCCAGCCCACAAATGACTCACACCAATCCCGACAAGTTCTTGAGCCCTGATCTAGGGTGGTTGACAAATCCTAATCCTAACGGAGGTGTGGGTCCTAATTCCATCAAGTTGACACAGTCCCATCAACGGACACAATGTACATATACCATGGTTTTTCTATCCATTGGTCTGTTGATGTGTATTTCAGCATTGTCCACAGCTTAGCTATTTGTTAGTTGTGCTACTATAAACATCGGTATACATTATGCTGTTTTTACCTCTTTTGGTAAGGTACCCAAAAGAGGCATCACTGGATCAAATGGAATATGTATTTTCAGTCTTTTGGGAAATCTCCATATTGCTTTCCATAGTGACTGTCTTGGTTTACAAAAAGACACATGAAACAGACCTGAGGATGCAGAGACAATCCCAAGTACCTTCAGCTACCTGATTTTTGACAAAAGGGCCAAAAACATACACTGGAAAAAGAATAGCCCTCTTGACCAAATGTTGGGAAAACTGGTTATCCACATGCAGAAGAACAAGTGTTGACATACACATATCGCTGTGTACCAACATCAAATCAAAGTGGATCAAAGATGTAGATATTAAAGACTGAACTTTCTGGAGGATAAAATAGGCAACACTCTAGAAGATGTAGGAGTAGGCAAGGACTTCCTAAAGAGGACACCTGGTGCAAAAGGAATAGCTTCAAAATTAATAAATGGGATTATATCAAATAAAAACGTTTCTGCACAGCAAAGGAAACTATCAATAGAGTGAAGAGAGAACTGACAGAAAGGGAAAAAATGCCACCTATACCTCAGACAAGAGGCTAATAACCAGAATATGCAAGGAACTGAAGAAAATAGATCCCTCAAAATCAAAAACCTGATTTAAAAATGGGCAACTGAAGTGAGTAGACAATTCCTAGTCATCTGTTTTATCAAGGGTTTCAGGTGATTCTGATGTGCTCAATGACTTCCTGTATCTGATTTCCAAGAAAACAACTATTACCATATATTTGACACAATATTTCCTTTGGTACTTCTTTTCTGAGATGTTAATGGGGACAGAGACATAAGAAAAATTGTCCTGGGTACTGGCCTTTAGACAATTTCTGTCCATTGTCAAAATCATAGCTTCAAGTCATTTAGACTTCCACAAATTTTTCTTGTGTGTAAGATTCAGCACTTTTCTCTCTTTGGTCTTCATTCACACTTGTATGTATCATTTTTCATTTCTCCTGTTGCAGGAAAAAAACATATAAAGTGTGTACACTACAGCTGGAAGCTTAAATCCTTTTTAAGAGACCAATTTTGTAGTTTAGATTTCTTATCTATATTTTAAAACATAAAAATGAACGATAAATAAGTCATTCCAAGACCAACTAGGAATTTGCCTGTAACATAAATAAATATGAGCAAAATGATTCTAAGGATAGCATCTATTGGAAATTCATGAACATTTTCAGGACTAATGGAATATTAAAATGACTTGTTAAGCAAAGATTCTGCATAAAAGGGAAACCTGAAGAAATCCATCACATAGATAACAATTTTATAGTCGAAATACTAACAAAACATAGCCCAGACACCAAAAAAAAAAAAAAAAAAAAAAAAAAAAAAAAAAAAAAAAAAAAAAAAAAAAAAAAAAAAAAAAAAAAAAACTTGGAAATGTATTTAACAAAGAAATTGATTCACAGGAGTGTCAAAACAAATTTTGGAAGCAAAAATCCTGGAAGATCATAGATCATGATTTGCTACAAATAATCAAGGCTTTAAAGGCAAACAGGCTTTCATAGGAACTCATTGACTTTTAGTAGCTTTGTGGCCATGGGGCAAAAGAACATTGTTCAGTGCTCAGTTTTCTCATCTATAAAGTAGGATTACACCATACCTGGCTTATGTGATGCTGTGGAATTGAACCCAGGGTCTTGAGATTGCTAAGCAAGCACTTTAACTGACGAGCTATTCTTCCAGCCCGCATGTAACTACTGTGATAACTAAATGAGTTAATATGGGAGGAACACTTGGCCAAGGACACACAACACTTTTCACCCTCACCAAACATTAGCTCTGTCTTTCTATATCCCCCTAAAACCTGTTGGTATTTTAAAAAATTATCTTACTCTAGAATATACAGATGTTTTGCACACATTCGGTTCCTGAATATTTTTATAGCTGGCTGCAAATGCTTTAAGTTATCACTGTGTACCTTTTCAGCTTAAGGAGGAAACTGGATTCTGTTAGGTCAAAGAAAGAGCCTGGCAGAAACCAAAAATATGACCAGCTGCAAAGGAATTTGCAGTGCATGTTTATTGTTCCCACGACTCTACGCCTGGGCAGCAGGTCCAGCTGTAAGATCCCCATAACCCAGGGCCTGGCTCACAGGTCCAGCCATAAGGCCAGGTGTGAGGGGTAAGGGCATGGGGCATAGAAGGAATACAAAAATGGGTAAAGGGATGGATGGGGACGTAAACAGAGCTTCTATGTAGCTCAGGTGGGTAGCCAACATGGCAGTCAGGGATTCGGCTGCTTTAGTTGGCATGTGGGTTCAGGATTGGGCAGAAGAGGACAAAGTGGAGTTGTCTGACGGTGGGAAAACAGGCAGGTGGGCAATAGATTAAGGGAGACAGGTCTCTGCTAGGGTTCGGGATTGTCATTGTCAGTTGGCCAAATGCCAGGCCCAGCAGATTTGTTATGGTGTGGCCTGAGAAGTCAGGTTACGCTGGCCAGGAAGGAACAAGGGAACTGCTATCTGTAAGCCAAAGTCACGCACAGAGAGCCACGCTCTATGTGAGGGAACAGCTGAGTTCAGCTCAGGAGTTATAGCACAGAAACCCCATGGGTTGTGTAGAAGAAATCTGCTATGCTTTATTAATTCTTGTAAAAAAAAATTATATGTAGCACTATATGTAGGTACAGTGCTAAATGTCATGGCTAGACAGGGGCAAGAGGAGAGAAGAGTTTTCCTTTGGAGAGTTGCATATATATCCAGGCAGTAAAGTTTATCCCTCTGATTATGACTTCAGAAAGCAATGCTTGTTCTTTCTCCTGGAAACCAAGGAGGAAGGGAGATGGGCTGCAGGTCTAGGAAGTAAGAGCCACAGTGCAAAGAAAATTCTGGACCCTAGAGAAGTAGTGCTTAGACAAATGTCTGTTGTCGTGTATTTGAAAAGGAGAGAAGATAAGGGAACCATTCGTAAGTACTAGGTGTAGCTTGGTTGCAAACAGAGAAAGAGAGGAGAGAGAGAGAGAGAGCTTTATAAACAGAAGTTAAAGATTAGAGAGCTCTTTTTCTTAATGTGTGTAGCCTATGGATTTTTATAATAGACATGATCTAAAGCCTTTTGCCATATAACAGACCAGAACCCAATTCCTTAGTGCCGACTTTCTGTGTAAACCTGAGCAAGTTGCTCGGCACCTTGTTGAACTCCAACTCTTTCTCAAATCCGATGTAATAACACCCTACCATTTATGCAAAGGATGTTTGTAGCTTTCCTCTCAGCCCACCTCTGGACGGCAGTGTGGTCTCTCCGTCATTGCTGGCTTTACTTCAGCCACGCCTGTAGAAGCTGGCTCATGTATCTACTCCCGATAAGGCAGAGAAGATAAGCAATTTCCTTCTCATTCAGAGTGTACACACATCTGTAAAACCACAAGAAGGTTTGATTTGACATTATCACCAGATTGCCTGTAAAAATAAAATAAAATAAAATACTTTAAAAACTCAAAACTTTGGTCAGGAAAATGAAAATATGGGCTTTGCCAACTACATCTAGTTCTCATAGTTGCTAAGTTCTAACTGTGGAGTGCTATGGCCCGGACTTTTAGTGCCCTCATAGTGAGCCCTTCAGCTGGTGAGCAGTGTTCCACCGGAATCCTCCTCTACATGCCCTCGCAATCCTTCACCTCTTTTTCTCCTTCCAGATCCTCACTCTCCCGTTCACTACAGGTCTTCAGCTAGCCATAGAGCTAATTGATTTCTTCTGAACCTGGGATTGGTGATGGTCCTTTTATGAGGGTCTGAGGATGTACTTCCCAAAAGAGGACCATCTTTATTTCATGGCGACATAGGTGCTGGCCAGCAAATATCCAAAGCTATGAGAAAAACAAGGCTACATTTTCCTGTGTTTTACCTGAAGATGAGGAGTAAGGCTTGAATGAATGACTGCATGGATCTTTAAAATTCTAAAAGAATTTGAGGAAGCTCCAGTCCTGCACATGGGTGTCTCTACTGCCTGAGGAGTTAGAGGCTGAGGAATGCCGTGCTGGTGTTGTTAGGATAGCTAATAACACCTACAACTCATTAGGACCTATACGTATGATAACAAGGGCATCTGCTAAGTGGATAGGTGTTAAAATGGCTGCTTCTGGAGACTTACTGGGCTAGAAATCCCATTTCACTCCTATTTGTGCCAGATCCCCTTGTCCTTATGGCAGTTACTCTGACCTCATTGACAGGTACTGAATGGTTACATCTGTCTGTCCTCCAACTGCATGGAAAATAAAAGGGTGCAGCCTTAACTTAGAAACCACTGATCCTTCCCTTTTTATTCCTCTGTCAAAGACATATAATCTGAAGTCAGACTGTCTAACTTGGTATTCCACCTCTGACACTTATATTGAAGCACTTACTTAACTGTACTTAATCTCATCTTTTGCATCTATACAATAGATATTTATTCTAGAAATGTTTATTGAGCAACTACTCTGGCCAGGTGCTCCTCAGAGTAATTAGACCATATCAGTGAACAAAACAGAAAATTCTCTGCTCCTGTAGAGGTTACATTGGGGGGCAGGGGGTGGGCGGGTAGAACAATACTAAGCAGTAAATGTGATAAATTAATAGTACATTTGAAGATCAAAAGTTGGAATATAGGAAGGGCCAAAGGGAGGAGAGCAGTCTGGAGTCTCATAGATTGCTCTCTGAGAAAGCAAGATTTGAGCCAAGACATAAAAGAAATAAGCAATTGGCTAAGCAGGTGCCCTGAATATGTGTATTGTAGACAGAGCGGTCACTATGTTAACTGGAAGACTCCACGATGGGAGGAGGTCTTCTGAATCCTAAGTTTCCTCTACACAGGACTTTTGAGAGAACAAATGAGATAGTGCATGTAAAGCACTTGGAATGGTACTTACTGTGTTTAGTAAGTTTTGGTATGACTTAATTGTCATTATTATGGAAGTCATGTTTCTAAATGTTTGATAAGTTACACAGTCTTCTAAAATGATGTGAATAACAGCATATTCTTGCAATGGTGCCTTTTGAAGTTGCTATTTTCTTCCATACATATATTTTTACTTAAACACAACACTTTGAGATGTAAAGATCTATTTATTATTTCTGAATAATTTTCTGCCTTGGCAGCAACCATGGAGAAGTTGTAAATTATGTTGTACTAGGAGTTGTTGTGCAGTGAAATGGAAATGTGATTGATGTTTCCAAGCCTTCAGTTGTTTTTATCAGGCTCTCACTGGGTTTATCTAAAAGCTATTACTGTCAAAAGCACAACTACCTTCTGGAAGAACTTTCCAGTATTTCCAACCAATCTAATTATCTTTCCTTTCTATTTCTTTTTCTATTTTAGTAGGATGGGAAATTTTATTTTATTAAAATTATGTTTTGCTGTCTCAAAGCACAGATCCTCAGAGAAACAGAAACTCTCACACAATTAGTGATTTTTATAGTATATTTTAAGGGGATGAAGATGAAAGCAAAAGGTAGGAACTAACATTAACGAAAAGTCTTCCATATGCCAAATATAACTGTAACTTCTTCATATAAAGTTAAATCCTAGAAGGCTCTACTGCCATGGTACTAAAGAGCAGTCCAGACCAGCAGTATCAACCTCACCTGGGAGGTTTTAGAAAGGGAGATTTCAGGCTAAGGCAGGAAGATCATAGGCTCTAGCCAAGCCTGGGAAATTTAGTAAATAATAATAAAAAGGGGATGAGAATGTAACTCAAAGAGAAGGCCCTATATTCAGTCTCCAATACAAAAAAAAGGAAGGAAAGAAAAAGAAAAAGAGACAGAAAAAAAGAGAAAAGGAAGGAAAGAAAGAAAAAGAAAGAGAGGAAGGAGAGAGAGAGAGAGAGAGAGAGAGAGAGAGAGAGAGAGAGAGAGAGAGAGAGAGAGAGAAGTTAGAAAGAAATTACCGGCACATCCCTGTTCTGTTGAGTTGCTATGTACAGACTACTAAGAAACTACCCCAGGTGTTTCAGGTGCACAGTGAAATCTGAGAAGTACTGCTCTACCATCAAGTTCATTAACACAGTCTTCCTCAAATGAAGTAAGTAAGCTTCAGAGAGAGCCTATAACTTGTCGAAGGACAAAACTAGTTAATGGTGGTCCCGAATTTAATTGAGGTCTGTTCACAGACCATAGCCTATGCTTATTTCACTATTTCCCTCACCATTTCTTTTAGTAGATATAATTCATAACCTATCTTACAGAAAAAAGGAACCACTCAGTTTCCACTTGAATGTACTTTGAAAGCATTTGCCCAGACAGGCTGAGTGTAAACACCTGGCCCAAAGAAGCAGGCTGGGAAAATGGTGATGGTGTCTGTGTGTGGCTGTGCAGAGAGGAGCCACATATCGCCTGCTCTTCGGAGGAAACCGCCTTTCTGTTGAATTAGAGAGCCCAAGTGTAATTGTTGGCAGGATTCTCCTCAACTTTACTCTGATGAACAGAAGACAAGAGTAAATGGAAAGGGCAGACCGTGGCCTGAGGAGATGAGCAGTCTGGCATACCAGACAGGGAATGTCTTTTTTTTATGAGCAGGGAGGTATTTTTATGGTTTGCCTTGAGTGAATAGCCTATGATGTTGGGAAAACAGACTGGGAACAGCTGGACCACACTTTGGATCAGTTGCCACAACAACTTGATACTTTTGTCTCTGGTGTCATTTGATCCCTTTAAGAGCTGTATTACCTCACGGTGGATGTTTGACTTTCGGGCTTACTCTGTACAGTGAGCGTGTCTGTTTGATTGTATTCCTCAGATTACATAGACAGTTGATTATGTTCATTTGGGAGTTTGGATTCTAGGATTACAGAGCATGGCAGCTCACAGGTGACTTGAACCCAGGATCTTACAGAATCATCAATATATTTACAAGCCTCAGAAATCTGATTTCCATGGGCAAACTATACCTGATCGTATCTTGGAAAATTGGGGTGATATTCAAAGTTACACCATATTTTCAATTTTTGATAATACATTCTACTTTCTCACCTCAGGTAACTTTTACAAGCAGTGTATTTCAAATTATTTTCAATACAAGTTATTGTTAGTATTTATATTTAACTTTTTTGGAAAACTAAGCAGGAGATACTCGATTGAAGCTTTATAAAGTAAAATCAAATGCACTTATATGATATCAAAAGCAACTTAAGGGTTTCCTATTAAGAAGCTTAGAAATGACTGATGTCTTGGTGACAAATTAAGACAAAGACCAGCTACTATCTGTAGAGAAAAGGCCATTCTGAGAATCACCCAGAAAAAACATTTGTTACGCAGAAAAAGGGCCCATTTTTTTCTCTTTGATTAAAAAATAGCCCAACACTGTTATTCCACTTCCTATGTTTAGGGCAGCTGAAACTAGGGGTCCCGATATATTACCACATCCCTGTCCATTATTACCATCATCCAGAGTGTTCAAGAAAGAAAGAAAGAAAAGGAATGCAACGAGAAGCTATGAAGAATGGGCGTGAGCATGGGTAGGGTGTAATTTCATTTTTGTCTAGAGTTACATGACTGTTTCCTAAACAGAATATATTGTTATATAGCAGCATAACTGTGGTTTTCTCCTAGCATTTTGGTGTGGAGGTGGAAAATGTTTCCTGTCATTTTCTATCTTTCCCATGTTTTTTCTCCTTCCCACTTTACTTTATATAAACAAAGGGAAACAAAGTTAAGGATAACATACAATAACCACTACCACGAAACACTCTGTTAAAGTTCTGTAGTTTTTTTATAGTTAAGAAATTCAAAGTTTCCTACAATTTTAAAAATTCACTTACACTGTGTGTAATTAGTATAGTATTTCCAATGTGTTCAGCTTTCATGTAACATACTTTAATGTGAATCACATGAAAAATGTAATCAACCAATGCCAGCACTTTAATATTTACATTTCCTGTTCTGTGTGGGTAATTTTGTAAATCTGAAATTAACCAATTAGATTGAGGGGGTAGAGGGGCCAACCAAATTTAGAAAATTACCTTCCTTTTTGGATATCTGGCACAACCTGAGCAAAGGGGTAGTTATTATATTTCTTATAGCATAGAAGATGCTTTCATTTCACAGAGGGTCAAATTTTGCCATAAGGAGGATACAGTCAGCAGTTTCACCACCATTCACACATTTTGTCTCAGCAGGCTATGGGATACTGACATTCAAAATCCCATGAAGGGCCTTAAGTGACAGGAGAATCCTAGATCCTTACCCCTTCCTGCAGGAACTAAAAATTTAGTGCTACTTTGTGTTTAAAACACGTTTAAGATAATCAGTCCTTTTGGAGCTGGAGGGATAGCACAGCGGTTAGAGCACTTTGAGCAAGCTCAAGGCCTGGAGCTCATCCATTAGGTACAGTTCACTTGTAGTCAGTCGTGGAGGTAAAAGTAATGGGAATTTAAGCATGTCGCCCCTGCAGCTTTTGAGAGTGAAGTTCTTTAAGAGAGGAAATAGTTTCAGTTGTTCCTACATTCTGTGAAAACAGAAGCACTTCATTATATTAATGTCTGTAATGTTGATCAGAGCCACGCAATTCACTAACATGAAGAAGGTTTTAGAAAATGAAAGAAAACCCCGAAGAGAAGGAAACAGCTGTGGGAGGTGATGTCCTCTTCAGTTTCTTTCATCAGTGTTTTGTAATTTTTGTTGCAGCACTGCAGAGATCCTTCACTTTGTTGGTTGAATTAATTCCTAGATTTTTGTTTGCTTGTTTTCCCTTGGTAACTATTATGAATGAATTTGCTTTCTTAATTTCTTCCTCAGAAACTGGAACATTTCTTTCTCTTGCCTTAGTCCTCTAGAAGTTCGAGTGAGAGTGATAAAAGTGAACATCCTTGTATCTTTATGGATATTAAAGGAAATAACTTCTGTAGGTCTTCTGCTCATTAATTTAACTTTCATGTATTTGTGCAATGTCTAAAGTTCCTTGGTTGTTAATTTTTACTTTTCTTCCATTCTAGCTACAGAAGATACTTATGATTGAAAGTGTTTTTGTTTGTTGAGGCTTTCTTTGTAGCCTAATGTGACCTGTTTTGGAGACTGTTCCATATGATCATAAGAAGAATGTATATTCTGTACCTGTTGGATAAAATGTCTGGTTATAGTTTTAACCCTAAGTTTCTTTGTAGACTTTTGTCAGTGTGATTTGTGTAGTGTTGAGAGTGGGGTTTCAAATTCCTGAGTTATTAATGCATTCGAGTCTACTTCTCTTAGATCCAGTAATGATGCTTGCTTCATATAACTGGACTCCAGCAGTTGGTGTAATTGTATTTATCATTATTATTTCCTCTTGTTGAATTGAACTCTTTATTATACAGTGATCTTCTTTTATTCCTTTTCAGTTTTCAACTTGTAGTCTATTTTAACTGATAGAAGTATAGCTACTACTGTTAATTTTGGTGTACATTAACATGGTAGGTACATCTTTTTCCATCCCTTCACTCTATATCTGGGTATATATTAACAATAAAATGTGCTTCTTGTAGGCAGCATGATGTTGGTGCTCATTCTTTCTCTCTTCCATTCATTTATCAAAAATATTACAATCAGGAAATTTTATTGATTAATGTTCAGAGTTATTATTGAAAGTAAAAGCATATTCCTGTCCCTTTTTATTATGTTTTGTCCCTTTGTATTTTTATTGTTCATTTCTATGATTTGGATATTTTCCATATTGGTAAGGTTTAATTATTTTCTTTTTCTCTTTTGGATAGCTCCATATGAGTTTGTATTTTCCTAATGGCAGTTATGATCCTTTCATTTCTAATCTTGGATTCCCCTAGGCACTTGTTGTAAGACCAGTCTGGTGGTGATTAATTTCTTTGTTTTTTGCTTGTCTTTTACTCCTTTTTATTTCTGAAGGATAGTTTTGCTGGGTAGAGCACTATTGGATAACATGTTCTTTTTTTTCTTTTCTTTTTTTTCAGAATTTTCTATGCATCATCTCATTCATTTTGATCTATAATGTGGTTGCTGCAAAATCTGCTGTTAGTATAGTGAGAAGCATATTACATGCTTCTGTCTACCTGTTTTTAGAATTTTCTTTTTGTCTTATGATTTTTCTAGTTTGACTATAACATGCTTCACAGACCTTTATCTTCGTTAAAATATTAAGGGTTGTTTGAGCTTCCTGGATCAGACCATCTGTATCTTTTCTAAGATTTGGAAAGTGTTTACTGATATTTTGCTCAGCAGATTTTTTATGCTTTCTCCCTTCTTTAATCCTTCTTGATTACATATAATGTGAAGAATCAATAATGTGATGATGACCCATAAATCTCCTAGAACTTTCTCCTTTTTTTTAGTTTTTTAAAATTTTATTGTTGTCTAATTGAGTTATTTCAAAACATCAATCTTCAAGCTTAGGAATTATTTTCTTTTGCCAGGTCTAGTATATTTCTGGGGCTCTAAATTATATTTTCAGTTTTGTTTATTGAGTCCTCTAGTGCCAAGAACTATTTGATTTCCTTTTCTTTTGGATCTGTTGCCAAAGAATTATTATGCTTCTTTGGAAGTGTCATGTCACCTTGCTTGTCCATGCTTAACCATAGATATAAGTTACATAAGACTACATTAACATAGAGTGATAATACTCTATATTCTTCAGATTTCTTTTTCACTCCATGTTTTTAAGATCTAGCTTTATGACTACATATAAATTGATCTTATTTACTCTAATTAAAAATATACTTTTCTATTATAAAGTCTCCCATTTATTTTTCTTAGAACTTATAGTTAGTTTTTCATATTTGAGTCTAATTCCATATGGAATACAGTATTATGTGGATGTAACTTAGCAATCTGACAGTAATTTTCTTCATATTATTTTGCACATATGAACAGATTTCTTACAAATGACTATGTGTTTTGTTATTATTATTATGACTGTCATCTTTAAGTATATTTTCTAATTATTTCTTTGTATTTTTGTATTTTGAACCACTGCAGATATCTTTTAAGTAACTACCATGATACTTTTTTTACTAATAGTGTCAAAATTTGCCTGTAGTTTATTTTATAGATATATCTATAGATAGTCACATTGCCTCAAATCATAGTGTTTGTTTCTTTCTAATATTTATAATTTTCTTTTTAAAAATAATTTTGAACTACTTAGGACATTTAATACAGTATGAAATTGCTAGAGTGAAAGAACGCATTCTCATGGAATTTTTGTTTTGTTTTGTTTTGGTTTTTTTGGAATACTAGGGATCGAGTCCAAGGCCTTCACACTGAGCTACATACCAGCCCATTTTTATTTTTATTTTGAGACAAATTCTCACCAAATTGATAAGTTACCCAGGCTGTGCTGGAACTTGCTATTCTCATTCCTTAGCCTTTTGGAGTACTGGAATTAAAAGTCCTGTGCCACCAGGCCTGGTAATTATTACCTTAGCTTGCATGGGGATGACTTACTGTTTACCATAAAGTAGAATGTTTGTTCTGGGTTTTGGTAGATAGGGTTTTTTTTTTTTTTATCGGGTTAGGGAGAGCTTCTTATCTTCTTGACCTTAAAAAGAATTGTTACATCAATGTTTTTAGTAATAAAGTTGTCAAATTGTTTTCAGGAGAATTTTTTCTGTATTTATTAGCATTGAATAATGGTTTTCTTCTTCTGTACATTAAGGTAATGAATTATATGAGAAGTTTCTAATATTGAGCTATCTTTTTGTTTGTGGGATAAATCCTACCTAGACTGTAGTATTTCTTAATATTTTGATGGATTCCACTTAATAAAATTTTAAGGGTCTTATTCCATTTTAATTAGTGAGATGATTTTGTAATTTTGGTTTCTTATACTGTTATGGTTAGGATCTGGAATGTTCCCCAGAAGCCTCATATATTTGGATATTGTGGAATAGCTGTAGAACTATGTGCTATAAAAAGGTGAGGCCTGGTCAGGAGAGATGGATCACAGGCGTTTGGTAGATTTTGGGCATATGGCAAATTAATGGGCATGGGATTTTAAGGAATGGATCACTGGAGCTTAACCTGGAAGGGGCAGAACACTGATATTTGAGCTAGAAGGGACAAATCAGTAGGTCATGACCTGGAAGGATATAGGCTAGTTTTGCCTACCTTGCTCACTTGGGTTCTTGTCCGCCATGCTGTGAACAGCTTTCCTCCAGCCACTGTGGGCTTCTGCCATTGCCAGCCACCCATGAAAGGACTGAGACCTTCTGAAACTGTGAGCTAAAAGAAAATTTTCCTCCTTTAAGTTGTGGATGTCAGATATTCTGTCACAGTAACAAAAGAGTAACTAAGACAGGTACTATTACTGTTTTTAAAACAGGCTTCTACCACTATAAAATGAGTTGAATAGTTTTATCTCTTTGCATATATTTCATCTTATTGTGCTTCATTTTACTGCATCTAGTTTTATTACAAATTGAATTTTGTGTCAGTCCTGCCTCAAAATCTGCAAGCATCATATTTATAACATTATGTGCTTACTTCACATCTCTGTGTCCCATTTTTGTAATTCTCACAATGTCTTAAACTTTTTTATTATCATTATATCTGTCATGGTGATCTCTAATCACTGACCTTTGATATTGTTTTGTAATTGTTTGGTATGTCACAAAACTGTATCCATATAAGATCACAAACTCTATTGATAAGTGCTGTATATATATTCTAACTTCTCCACAAATCTGCTGCTCCCTCGTCTCCTTCTCTTTGAGCCTCCTCATCTCTTGAGACACCTACTATGGAAATTAGGCCAACCAACAACCCCGCAGTGGCCCCTACGTGTTCAGGCGATAGGAAATTTTATGTCTCGCACTTTAAATTAAAAGCTAGAAATGATTACACTTAAGTAGGGAAGGCATGTCAAAAGCCAAATTAGGTAGAAAGCTAAGCGTCTTGTACCAAACAGCTAGCCAGGCTGTGAATGCAAGGGTGAAGTTCTTGAAGATAGTCAGCAATGCTATTCTAGTGAATACACAAATGAGAAGAAAGCAAAACAAACTTTTTGCAATTTGGAGAATGTTGTAATGACCTTGATAAATGATCAAACTGTCCATAGATTCTCTTAAACCAAAACCTAATCTGGAGCAAGGCCCTAACTCTCTTCAATTTTATGAAGATTAAGAAAGATGAAAAGCTGCAAAAGAAAGGTTGGCATGTTTTAAGAAAAGACACCATCTCCATAGTGTAAGTATGCAAGATGCGGCAGGGAGTGCTGATATAGAAGCTGCAGCAAGTTACCTGGAAAGTCTAGCTAAGATAACTAATGAAGATGGCCTCCTTAAACAACAGACTTTCAGTGATGAAAGAACCTTGTATTGAAAGACTGTAGATGTCTAGCCTTGAAACTTCAAAGGATAGGCTGACTCTTATCTTAGGGGCTAATACTGCAGGTGATTACCATGTTAATCTACCATTCTGAAAACTATGTGCTGCTTGTTTTGCTAGCATGCAGAGTGCAAGCATGATGGGGCAAGGAAGGCTTTTACTCAGACTGCAAAGTAGTGCCTGAAAGGCCAGGTAGGAGCCCTCGAGAGCACAGCGCAAGAAGCTGCGGGATGAAGCTGAAGTTGCAGTAGTACTCCAGGAAGTTATAGATGCCAGGAGTGTGGGGTGTCTGCCAAGGAAAGGTATAGGCCATGAGCAGACCAACTCAAGAGAAAGGCCAGATGGACTGCAGTAGGGGTAGACTGTCGACACCTTTGAAACTCACATCTCACCATTATTGCCCCAGCTAGAAGATGTGGAAATACAGAGCTAAATGTTGCCCTGATGTTGGTCTTGCTTAATAAAGCAAACTTCTGGGTGGGCTGTTGAAGCATGACCTTGGGTTCTGTGTCTAGTCCTGCACCCTTTGCACTGTAACACCACCCCCAGGTCTGCTCCTGGTTGTTACAAGCTAAACAGCTTTGCTCTGCCATGTCCTTCCACCATGATGGTTCTGCCTTTCAGTCAGCCAACCATATTCTGAAATGATGAGCCAGATTAAACTTTTCCTCTTTAAGTTGTGAATGTGAGGTCTTGTGTCCTTAAAATGGGAAAACTGACTAATACACTATCAAACCCTAAACCCAAAATTCAGCAGAATCGAAGGTATTAAAAAGAAACCAAGTACTTTGTATCAAGACAATAGGAAAGATGTCTGAGAGCATCTCAGGAAATGACCTGATCTCCGTTATCCCAGGTTCAGGGACATAAAGGGCAAACTCTTTTGAAAATTTTTGTTTTGAAAAAAGGGCCCCAAAGTTCCCTGCTTATTCTGGGATACATAGGGAAATATTTCTCCTGAATTCAGTCATCTAGGCAGTCTGTGACTGCTTTTGCTGTGCTACAAGGGAGACAAGATACTTCAGGGCTGATGACAGACCTTGGCATCATCCACCTGTTGATGGGTTTCAGAAGAAAACCGTGGAGCCAGGCAAAAATGTGTGATGGTGTCATAAAACCTGTCAGGAGCCCCTGAGAGAGGAATGCTTGAAGCTGTGAGAATGAAGCCCAAGCTGCAGTGGAGCCCTCTGGAAGTAAGATACGCCAAAATGTAAAATGTTTGCAAAGGAAAGCTCAAGGGAGGAACCATTTGTGCTGCACCCATCATGGCCACAGGGTAGGGCTGCCTGGGCCCTTTGGAGCTCATATCTCCCCACAATGTGCCCAAGGTGCAGGACTTGGGGCTACATGTTTTAATGTTTGCTCTTTGGTTTTTGGTCTTGCTTTAGTCTGGTTCTTCTTTCTTTCTCTATTCCTTCCTTTTGGAACAGAAGTGTTTACTCTGTGCAATTATATATGCGTGAAGCAGTTAATTTTCTTACTGATTTTTACAGGAAGTCACAGCTAAGAGTTTACCTTGAGTCTCAGAGGAAACTTTGGACTTGGACTGTTTTTTAACAAGCCTAGAACTGTTAAGACGTGGTGATTCTCAGAAATGGAGTAGATGTATTTGTATAATGAGATGGACAGGAAACTTTGGGGGTGGAATGCTATGATTGAGACCTGAAATTTTCCCTAAAAGTCTCCTGCTCTTAAAGAAGGACCTTTTGAAAGATAGTTGGATCAGGAGAGTGTAATTCATACATGGATTTATCGGCTGATAAGTTTATGTAGTGTTTGGAGTTAGAGCCTGGATGGAGAGCTTGGTCCTGCGGATGCAACCTGGAGGAGCATATTCTCTTCCCTAAGTCCTGTCCTCTCTCTACTTCCTGGCTGCCACGGCTTGGAGCTAGCCATGGACTAATCCCACTGAAACCATAGCCAAATTAAGCCTTTTTTTTCCCTTAAGTTGTGTATGTGGAGCAGTTTGCCTTGGTGATGGGAAAGTGACTCACATATAAGGGTAGTGTTCTCATTACCTAATTACCACTTAAAGCTTGAACCACCTCAATACTGCCATGCCAAGAATCTTTGGAGGAAATGTTCAAACCATAGCTAAATCATAGCTAGCACTATCTTATCCTTTACAGAAAGTATGTGACCAGGGCCATTGGTATTTACTGTGCACTCAGAACTGCTTTTCTCCTAAGGCTTCCTGCACCTCTCTGACACCTGTCCCTATCCCTCTCATATACACTCTGACAACAAATATTTGTCAAAGAATGTTTTTTAATATTGATGAAAGAATTGCCCACATTTAATTTTTCCAAGATGTAAGATTTAAAGCTTCTCCATCTGGAGAATATTTAAGATTTAAAATGGATCTTGAAGGGAAAAAATAAGGGAGGAAATAAGACTAAAGGTCTTTGCTTATGTAATGAAAGCCTTAATATAGACTTTATGAATAAGTTTATGAGGGCCTTTCTTGTTAGTTTCTCTTCATATTCCCTTGGGTCACTTTGCTGTCCTATACAAATTTTTTAATTGATGAATGAAAAAAATAGAAAATAAGGGTAAAATTATAACCCAATGAGAAAGATTGATATTATAAATTGCATGGCAGCAGGTTCCATTTTTAAAAGAAATAAACTACAACCTTTTGGATGTTTTCTTGCTGTGCAAAAGTTTTTTAATTTGATATAATCTGATTTGTTGATTGTTGGGGCCCTCAGGGCCCGAGAGCCTCAGCATTGCAGACTTTGGCCACGTTCCTTTCCACGAAGAAGCATTTACTGTCTGGAATTTAAGTCAGGTGTTCTTCTGCTTGAAATTTGGATCAGGTGTTGAACCACAGGACTGTTCTAAAGAGGAAGTCCCAAGGTGGGGTGATGGGTCTGGAGAGTTTGTTAGCCTATTAGAGTGCTTGTATGCTAATGTGTAGCCTATTAGATTGCTTGTATGTTAATGTGGGTATGGAAGGGTATTTAAGCTTGGGCTTTGCGGAATAAAGGGAGTCGAGTCAAGTCAACGTTCCATGATCGTGAGAGTCCGTGTGGCATCTTTGTTGGTCGAAGACGCCACAGTTGATTCTTTTTTGTGTTATTTTCTGTATAAGTAGGATATTAATCAGAAAGCCCTTGCTCATACCTATTTCTTCTGGAGTTTTACTTATAATCCAACAGATTTGGTGTTTGTGTTTTAATATTTAGGGGTTTTTTAATCCATTTTAGGATGGAGAAAGATATACCTTGAAGTTATGGCACTAACATCTCTATTGCTTGAATATATCTAATTGAATCAACTATTAGAATAATACTTATTCATGAGCATTAGTCCAAGGAATTTAATACCCTTGTGCTGATGCTGTTCCATATTTAGTCAGCTAGAAGGTCTGTAAATGTTATGATTGGGCTTCATACAAATCTGACTTCAAATACTGATCTGTGCCATGAAGTACAAGGTATTTAGTTTTCCTGAGACGCAATTTTTCTAAATATAAAACCTCCACATTAATAGTCCACCTAGATTCCAGAATATACCTGGTGTACAGTAGACACTGTATAAGTGTTTTTGAATAAATTATCACATGTGATAATTATTTGGTATATGTAATTTATTCTAACCATTTAATGATAACAATTCTGTAGTAGCAATATTATCATTGACATCCTTATTTGAAATGTAACAACCTGCTAAAATGGAAGACAGACTTTTATTGTTTCTAGAAGAGTGATAATGTCTAAGCATTTCTCCTTAGCAATCATAGCTAGCTGTTTTCTGTACAAGTATGCTTACAATCTTTAGTCATAGATACTTAAAACTGAAAACCCAATAGTTAAGCTTCCTCAATTATTATGAAAGTGCATTATCTCACTCAATTATATACAAATGACTTGTCTTTCATGTATACAGGCAGTAGAAAAGTTTCCAAGCCTACAAAAGCTTAGGAAAATTTTAGATATGCATGAGCCTTCATGGAAAAATTTACTTGAAGATGAAAACAGCCACCAAAAAAATAAATCAAAAAAGGAATCACGGTGGAGATGGAGACACCATGGAAGAATTGGTTGTAAATATAAAATCACTTCAAATATAAATATATATATATTTAAAGATTAAGATTAAAAAGTCTAGAACTATAGCTTAAAGTAAATAGAAAAACATTTGCTTTAGGAAACATAAGGTATAAGTAATTTTTTCTACTTACCTGAATAAGTAAAACCAAAAATCCTAGGTGTTACATGTAATACAAGCATGAAAAGATTTTGAAAGATGGAAAGATTGAGACAGACTAGGACCTAGAGAGCAACATGGTGGTAAGTTCCTTGGTTGTTAGTTTGTTGTTTTTCCTCACATTTCTCAGATTTGGTGTCAGAGAAATTGGCCACTCAAAAATACCAGGGGGAAAAAAAATCTCCAGCTAAAGTCATCTCTTTCTAGCCAAAAGATAAGGAATGGATTAGCCTGGCAAAACAGAAAACTTTCAGACAATACCTACACTACTCTAGTCAAATACCATAGCACTGTCAGCAAAGGCCAAATAGTGAACTGAAACTTCCATCCTCATCAGAATGTATTTAGTGCTCTTGCCAGAGGGGTATCAATGAGAAGGAGGAGTGAAACAACTGTTCCTACCAGGCGGTGACAAAAGCTCCCCACCTGATGTCAGAGGAGTCCAAGTGGGAGCCCAAAATCCCACTCCTAGCCAGTGGTCTTGAAATGCCTCTTCCTGTCCACACTAGGGTGCTGTCCGGAGAGGCCTAGTGGAGAGCCAGGATTGTCATTGTCACTCAGTTGTGTTGGTGGTGTTGAGTCAACTCCCTGCCCTCTCACCTCCATGTCAGTGAAGACAATTTGGAGAGCAAGAATGAGGCCCCGCTACTCCTCAGAGCTAGGATCGCCATAGCAGAGGCTGCTAGAGAGCTGGACTCCCAGGCCCTCCCACAGCTAATAAGGCCCTCTAACCCTTGAGTAAAAATGGAGGCCGAGTTAGAAACCTGGGCCCTCACTCATGCCTGGTAGTAATGAAGCAGTTTATCACCTTAGCCTGACAGAATTTATGGTGCCAGAGGAGGCCAGCCAAAACAGAAGATTTCAACAAGACCTAGAGTTTTATACATAATATCCAAAATGTCCAATATGATCTAAAAATCACTTATTAAGATAAAAACACAAAATATCAATTTAAGTTAGAAAAGACAATTAATAGGTGGTAATATTGACAAAAGAGATAATGTTCCAATTATCTGTGGATTTTAGAAGTTATCCCAAAAATACTTCATTGAACAACTACAAATATTCATAAAATCGATGAAAAAAATAGAAAAGAAGTAGGAAGCCTGAACAAAGAAGTAAAAGATATAAGGAGCCAAAAGGAAATTTTAGAGACTTTATTTTGAAATATACAAAAACTGAAATAGAAAACCCAGTGAGTACACTTAAAAGCAGGTGGAAAAAGATAAAGGGAGATAATCGACAAAATAATACAAAAGATAGCTGAGCAAATGAACTGAAAAGGCACTTTTCAAGAGGAGAAATCTTTCTTTTTTTGAAACAGGGTTTCCTCTGTATTCCAAATGAAGAAATCTAAATAATCAATTAGTATGTAAAAAAAAAAGTTCAACTTCTTTAACCATTAAAGAAATATAATTCAAAACTACTTTGAGATTCTATCTCACCAGTCAGAATCGCTGTTATAAAAAATACAAAAAACAATAAATACTAGTGAGAATGCAAGGAAAAGGAATCCTTACACACTGTAAGACTATTAATTACTATATCAACAGTAGAAATAAATATGGTGATTTCTCAAAAAAAAAAAACTAAAAATAGTGCTATCCTTTGACCCACCTATACCATTATTCACTGTATTCCTGAAAGAATTAAAATAAGAATACTAGGAAAAAAAAAAAAAACCCTGCGTGACCACATTTATGTGGCAAAGTTCACAATAGCAAAGCTATGGAATCAATCTTGGTTCCTATCAGCAGCTGAATAGGAAAAGAAAATGTGGTATATATACACAATGGACTATTATTCAGTCATTAAGGAGAAAGAAATTATGTCATTTTAGGAAAAATAGATGAAACTGGAGATCATCATAAGTGAAATGAGCCAGACTCAGAAAGATACATTTCATGATTTCTCTCATGTGGAATTTGAGAGAGAGAGAGAGACCTTGGAAGCAAAAGAAGCGAGACCGCTGGAGAAGCCGGGGAAGGGAGCAAGGAGGAGATGGGAAGGAAGGGCGAGGGGGACTGTGTAAAAATGATCTCAGCATGTTGTGTGCTGTACAAATCTGTCAAGACAAACCCATTAATTGATGAAACTAATATGCAGTAATTAAAAGCAGGAAAATATCAGTGAACTTGAAGATAACAGAAATAACCCACCTGAATAAAAGAAAGAGTATAGATTGGGGTGGGAGGAAAAAGCCTCGGGCATCAGTAAGATGTAAACAAAAGATGTAATAATTACATCATTGGAGTCCCACAACAGGAGGAAAAATAAGACGAAACCAGGAAAAGCTACTCCAAAAAAAAAATGTTTAAAACTTCCAAATTTGACATGCAAGTGTATAAGCCTATAAACTGAAGAAGCTGAGCAAACCCCAAACAGATAAACTCAAAGACATTCATACTGTGGCACACCAAATTTGTGACAAATAAAGACAAAGGAAAATCTTGAAAGCTGTGAAAGAGGCCATAATACGTGTAAGTGAGGAACAATTCAGTTTCTTAGTAAGAAACTGAAGCATTGAATATGCCTCAAACAAAATGTGAACTTTACCAATGGTAACCATGGAAGCTAGAAAGAAGAGGCATAGCAATTTTAAGCACTGACTGGAAAGAATTGTCAATATAGAATTCTATATCCAGTGAAAATGCCTTTCACCAGCAAAAAGGCAATCAGTACCTTTCAGATGAAGAAAATCAGAGAATTTGTTAACAAAAGGCCTACCCAAAAGACTAGCTAATGTAAATTCTCAAAATAGAAAGAAAATGATGAAAGAAGGAAACTTGGAACATTGAGTGGAAAGAAAGAAAAATAGGATAAGATGGATAAATACAAAAGATGGATAAATACAATGGCCTATTCTCCTCTTGAGTTTCCTAAATTATATTTGATAGTTGAAGTAAAAAAATTTAAGGCCAATTGGTGTAGCTTCCAGTGCAGCAGAGAAAGAGGAACAAGACCATTATCTTAGACAAAATCAATTGGTATATACAGTCTGAAGCTGGCACAATGACAGCAAGAAGTAGACTCTATCCTTTAAATATTTTCACAAATATACTTTAAGAGCAAAATTAGGTATTCATAAATTCCTCAATTAATTTTTCTTCTATTACATTCAAATATAGTTAAATCTGATCCATTTTATTAAGAGAGCAGCATTTTCAGAGTGATAGTGTTGTTCTAAAATTATCAATACAACCTGTTTTCATTATGCATATCATTGTGGGCATATAGATATATATATGTAATTATAGAGCTATCTGGCATGACTTTACGGTTGGTCAGAGTAGCACACTGAGATTTGATATGCTGATTCAGCTTCATACTTTTTGTTATATTAAAGTTTTAAAATGAATATATATCTTGTTGAAGACTCATTAAGTTATCCAAGTGAAAAAATATGTAAAACGAAAATATAGCAATTAAAAGTAAGCTAAGGTAAGGCTATTATATTTAGAATGTTAATGATTCCCAAATTAAAATAACAATGCAAATTACAAAATTCAAAATGTCCTGTCAGAAACAATTCCCTTGGGAGTCAATTCATATTACATACAACACAGAAATCACTTTTAATTTACCCTGGTTTTGAACTCTTAACTAGTACATCACTTTCTCTCTCTCCTTCTCAGTCTCTTTCTGCCTCTCTTAACATATGGCTCATACACATATATTCACAGTAAATAGGCCTTTTATAGGTTTTATATGGTGGCAGGTAGGCTATTTTAAACAAAGAGGTGGTAATTGTCATAAAAATAATATAACATTTAAATAAAATTTTCTTTTGGTGCAATATCCTTTAAGAAAGTAGAGCTTTATGACATTAAGTTTTCTGGAAATAAAATTTAGATGCAGGGACCATAAAACATACAGGGTATTGGTGACTATGAGTAGAGAAGCAGATATGCATGTGTATGCATGCCCAAATCTTTCTGAACACAGGGTGTCTGGAAATATATTTCATCATGCAGAGTAGTTTAACATTAAGGGTTTTTTTTTCCATTTATGATGAATACAAGCTATGTCATGTGATTTTGTATCCTTAGTAAGAAACTGAAGCATTGAATATGCCTCAAGAAATTTACCTGAAACTACAGAATGAGGTTTTTTCCCCATTTTATTGATATGTATACGTGCAAAATTTAAGGTTTGCATTGGAGTTGAGCATTTTGTGCAAATATGTATCTTGTCAAGGTGACAAGGGCTTTCCCACTCTCCTTCTGTCCCTCCCTCTCCCCTCCCCTTCTTCCCTCCCTCCTTCCCCACAGAATGAGTTTTAAGTGAAAACTGAAGTGTCTAGAATCCTAATGGAGAATATTATGCTTGTCTATTTACAGAAGAATAAGGAAAATCTCTCTTCTCAGTAACTCTTCTTATGTAGAATTACAATGAATATTGTTATTTAGCCAATCTCTGACAGATGCTCATTCAATTCAAACTAGAATTACCTGTGAGTTCTGTAAGTTAAACTTTTTAATTTTTATACCAACAACCATGTTGTTTCAAAATAAATCTTTTCATCACAAACTGTTGGTCAAACTAACTGGTGTAATGAAAATTTTTTTGTAATGAACTATTTAATGTAACATGAAATCTTTTAACAAACTCAAAAATGTCAGTGATCTAACAGCAGAAATGTCTTTGTTACCAATATGACAGTTCAATGGCAATACCCCTGGCAGAGAGCCTTGGAAGTGGCCATTCTAGGACCCATGTGTTTGCCATTTTGTGACTTCTTCTCAGGCTTTGCCATTTATCTGCAAAATGAGGAAAAAACTATATAGAGGCAAAGTTTAATTTCTGCTCAGAAGGAGCACATATCTCTACTCTATCCCTGAAGTATGTATGACTGCTCACATGGCTTTGGCACGGGCCCCCCTCGTGTGAGAGGGGAAGATACATATATATTTTGGCTGAGCTGCTTCTTGGCAATGGCCATGCACTTAAGAAAGGAAGTACACTTTTTTTAACAGTAAGCTATGAGTGGACTGTGTCCAAAGAAAGAAGCCCTGGTGGATGTGAGGCTCACCTCGTGTGTCTTTCCTCTTAACAATCGCATCCTGAGCTGGTTGCTGTGAAATTCCTGCAGTTGTTTTATGTATTTTTGTCTTGGATTCCTAACTGTCTATGACCCAGGCTAATTCTGAGGCCAGCTCTTTTATCATGGCTAGAACAGAAAGTATTATTTAATTTGGTTTCAACCCCACCCCTTTTCTCCCCATCCCAAACTTATTTGACCAGAGAGCCCCCTTTATTTCATATAACAGCCACTGAACTAATTCAAAGAACATTTTTGCAAAGTGAAGAGAAGAGTTATACAGCCTCCATTTCTTATTTGCTCTATATTTGTTTTTGTTGTTCTGGTTTTGCTTTTATTGTGCATAATTGTTTTGCTTTCTTGGGAAATTGGAGGTTGGTTCAGAATTGTTTGAGTCAAGATGGTTGAAATGGGCAAGACTAAAGGCAAGTTGAAAAGCAGATATACTTGATTATGGCTTGTAGCTCAGAAATTTGGCAGATCTGTGAGGGAGGGGGTTGGTATTTGTACCTATTACCTACATAGTCTCTGGTTTTCTACTAACTAAATCTCAATTAGCCATAGTTTCTAATCCACAAAACAGGGAGTGTTTATGAGGATTAAATGACACTACCCATAAAAATAGCTGTAAGATAAGAGGGAACTTGATACACTGAGGCTCCCCCTTCCCTGTTTTCTTTTCTGTGTTCTCCTAGATAGCTGTACACTAACTTAAATATAGTTAAATTGCGCCATTCTGCTACAAACAATGGCAACTGTATGAAAATAAGCCAGGGAAAGGATATGGCTACTCTGAGAGCAATTACCAATTTACAAATACTTATAAAGTTTTAAAAATACTGCACACAGATGGTTAGACCCTATCATTCCTGTTCCATAATTAGCTTACCAGGCACTAATGACATAAGCTTCAATCCCCATGAAGTGTTTGCATTTATTTCCTGCATGATTCCTGTGTGTTGAGAGTTGTAGGTCATTCTAGGAGGTAAGAATTGGGGTGGGTTGCTGTTAGGAATATATTTCCAGGTACACATTCTGGTAAATTGGCTAAAACTTTTAGGAGAGAGACAGAGGGAGAGTAAGGAATTTGATTCTCTAAGTTTCTGGGAGTTCTGTGATTTATTTTTTCATTCTATATAAATATTTACTTTTGAACCTAATTCTAACTTTTAGACATTTTGTCTCCTTTTAAAGTGAGCCCTACTTGTGCAAGTTTTAGCCCTAGAACATGTAAATCCACCTCTGCCCAGAATTCTTGTGCCATCACCTGTTAGTACTATGAAAAAATCCCTAGAGGTACTCTCCTAGGAGCCCACTGCCTTGGCTATAGCTACATAGGACTTTCTGAGCCCTTTCCTTTTCCGACTTCCTGCAGGGCTCTCCTCAGCACTGATGAGATCAAGGTCCAGCTGTTTGAACTTCTGCCAAGACACATGGTCTCTCTACAGACAACTTCGGATACATGGAGAAAAAAGTAAATGATCTGGCCTTGAGGCTCAAGACCCAAAGTGCACAAAGAGTTTTGAGAGAGGAGGGCCCTTGCCACAGCTCTTGTGTATTGGAGCCACCCCTTTGGTTCACTGTGGTTTAAATTACACAGGCATTCATTCTTTCCTTAAATATATTAGTTGAGTATCCATTATTTACCTGAGGGATTGTCCACACATCTGACCGTTATTCGTACCATTTTTCTATAACATTTTCCCAGAGTGCTTTAAAATACCTGACCTACACATTTTAGCCTTTTG
The DNA here is from genome assembly GCA_004027205.1 of Ctenodactylus gundi. Taxonomy (NCBI): domain Eukaryota; kingdom Metazoa; phylum Chordata; class Mammalia; order Rodentia; family Ctenodactylidae; genus Ctenodactylus; species Ctenodactylus gundi. The sequence goes on along the minus strand of PVKB01005043.1, from coordinate 20,594 downwards.
GATGACTATTTCATGAATTTACACAAATCAATACATAAGCATCTATTTTGCATGGGGTCTTTCCAACAGTGTTCATGTTTTCCTGCCCAAAGTAGTTCTGAACAAAAGATAAGAAGGTTTTCCTAAAGCACAGAAGCTGAAGGACAATGTAGCACCAGAAAGAACCCCCATAGCAAAGACGATGAAGACCACGCTCAGTGTGAGAGCGAGGACCTTTGTGAAGGGGCAAGTCCAATTTATAAAGTGTTCTAAGGATTCAAATCAGCTTTCCCCAGTGTTTGGCTCAGTGGTGTCAGAATAGGTTTTTAAAGGTCAGTAGGGTTGCTCTAATGCTTATCCAAGCTTTCCTTCTTCAGTGGGAAAGGCCCGGTTTTATGGAATTGCCTGCCCAGTTGGCAGGCTGGGTGTTAGAATTCTGAGTAGACTGCCCCTCCTCCTTGAAAGCAGCAGGCAGCAAAATAGGTCCGGAAATTCCTGAGCACTGGGAAGCCAGCACTAATGCAATTACCTGAAATAAAAGAAGGGGTCAGATAATAAGGGGCAAAGGTTTTTCCTCTTAAAGTAAAAGACAAGGTAAACAAAACCAGCTGCTCCTGGAGCCAACAAACTCTCCTCATTAGCTGCTTTAGAAGGCTAATGGGCATAAGTGGCTAATTGTGCTACAGTCCTGGACACTGAAAATAAGGATCTGAGCAGGAGATACGTGGATGACATTGAGGCTGAAACCTAGCTAGAAGAGACAGAAATGAGATAAGACCTGACAATGATAGAGGATCTCTAAATGTTCAGAAGGAAATTGAAGTAAGAGTAAGATGCTTTGAGCAGGAGTCTAATATTTTGTCAGTATAAACCTGTGATACAGGTTTGTTGTTGCTCAGTGGATGTCTCAGTTGGGATAATTTTGAAGTCTATAGTACTAGTAGGATAGGATCTGAAATAAATTTTAAATAGCTAATTATAAGAAATTTCCTATGTCTATAATAACACTGGCAGGGCACACAGCAAAGTGTTAATAGTGTGTCTCTCTAGATACGGGTCTTATAGATGATTTTTCATATTATTTTCAGTTTGAGCTCATTTCTAATTTGTCTACAATGGAAATTTCTTTTATACTAAAAATGGGAACATTTTAAATAAAATAAGATGAAATGTATTGTACTGAAAACAAAATTTAAAACTAAAAGTAGACAAGAGAGTTGGTAAGTAAATTTGTAAGTGATTCCATTTATTTTGTGTACTGTACAATCCTTAGCACTTCCCTGACATGTACTTGATGAAGATTGCTGTCATTGAACAAAATGGTCTTTCTGATCATGCATGAAGATTTCAAACTCACTGTTTTTATTACTTGCTGAAAAAAACAATTACAGCACAGATTTTCTTAGATTCAGCTTTTGGTTAAATAGTTCAGTCAACTGAGATCCTAAGAGATGCTGAAATTTTGAGCTTGAAAGAGAACAAACATTTATCTAAAATTATTAGTCTAAGTGATTCTAAAACCTTTCTACCAAAGTTTATGTGGAATTTGTTAGATATCTCTAATGGATGAATTTACACCTCTTTTATTTTAGTACCTAATTATTTGGTCTGAGGAATCCTTTTTATCTTTATTATGTTAACTAAGTAATTTTTTGTGCCTAATGGATAGCTAAGAATCAACTTTATCTTCTCATTGAGAGAGAAAAACAGAGTTGTTTCCAGTCGCTAGATGTCCAATTAGAAGCTATCCTTACTTCCTTTACCTGGTCTTGACTAAATGTCACCATTATTAGATCTGGAGATGTAGCTCAGTGCTAAAAGGGCTTGTCTAGTGTGCATGAAGCCCTGGATTTGATCTCCAGCATTACCCTCACCCCCGAATCAGGGAAATTATTGTTACATTTAGCAAGTTTTGTTACCAGATGGTCACTGCAGACTGTTTCATCTCCTTAATTCCTTGATGTGTTTGATATACCAGACCTGTCACTACAGCCAGCCACTATTAGAATCAAAGCTCAGGCTGAAGGAATGGCACAGCAATTAAAACACTTGCCTGGCAAGCACAAGACCCTGCATTCAATTCCCCAGCACGACATAAAGCCAGATGTTGTGGTACGTACCTGTAATTCCAGCACTCAGAAGGCTGAGGCAGGCAAGAGGATTGTGAGTTCAAGGGCAGCCTGGGCTACAAAGTGAATTCAAGTCCAGCCTGGGCTACAGAGAGAAACCCTGCTTCAAATTAAATAAATAAATAAATAAATAAATAAATAAATAAATCAGAGTTCTATAACAGCCAGGAATTTTTCAAATAGCCTCAGATTGTTGATGCTGATGTTTTCTTAAAGTGCCGCATTTATAAAGCGTTTAAGAACCACAAGCTAATGCAGAAGAATGAGGTTTAGGGGCTTATCTGATTCTTACTGTTAATTGACCCCCTGTCTTAAAAGTGATGCCAGATTCTGGTGACCAAAGTCTCTATTTCCATAGTACAGTATAAATACGCGTTTAGAGTTGCAAATGAAAGTGGTGGAGACTTCTCATATTGGAATTGCCTTGACATCCAAATGTGAATTGGACTCAGCCTGAGGTTGTTAAAATGATGCTGTAACAGTCAAGCTAGTGGAGGAAGCGATCCTTAGCTGGGTCAAAAGTGGAGGCAGTGCACAGGACCATTTTTGGCATGAATTTTAAAGGATGTCTGGGACGTCTGCTAACTTCGCTTATTTGCTTGGAGAGCAAATACTTCAACACTTACGAACTGAAGAAAAGCCCAGGTTAACAGTTCCTGTCTCATTTTTTCTTTGCAACTCCTCATATCTCCAACGACCCAGTAATATGTCCTTGATAGTCCGTGTATCTTGATATCCCAAACAACAACAAAATTCATCTCCCTTGAAAATCTGTACAGTCTTTTGACTAGCCTACACGTGTGTGGCACTAGTACCTTGAAACATGCACATGTTCATGATCGCTGTTGCCTCCCTCCCATTCTCTCATCCACTACAGAAGCTTCATAAGGTCTTTCTTTCCAACCTCTCACTTCTTTCATACTCTCCTTGTTAGACCCTAATAATATCTTATCTGAACCATTAAGATCATTATTATTCACCAGTTTTCCTGCCTGTAGCTCTTTATGCTCCAGTCCAATGCACTTTCTTTTTCAATGAATAATTCAAGACCAACTGAGAATGAATGAATTTTATTAGATTAAGAAAAGGTCATGAATAGGCTCTAAACCACAGAATAGAAGAAAAAACTGCCAGCAATGCCTCAGACAGAAGATTAATATCTAGAATATACAAAGAACTCAAAAAAACCTGCCCAAAATAAATGACTCCATTAAGAAATGAGCAACTTGAATGAAAAGAAACTTCTCGGAAGAGAAAGTAAAAAAGGCCAACAAGCACATGCAACAGTTTTCAACATCTTTAGGCGTCAGAGAAATGCACAGCAAAACAACACTGAAATATCATCTCACTCCAGTGAGAATGGCTTACATTAAGAAGTTAAAAACAATTGTTGGGGCTGGGGGAATGGCACAGCAGTTAAAGTGCTTGCCTTGCACGTGCGAGACCCTCAGTTCAATTCCCCAGCACCACATAAAGACGGGTGTGGCGGTGCACACCTGTAATCCCAGTAGTTGGGCAGGAGGATTGCTGTGAGTCCAAGGCCAGCATGGACTCCATAGTGAGTTCAGGAGCGGCCTGGGCTACAGAGTGAGACCCTCTCTCAAAAAAAAAAATGTTGGTGAGGCTGCGGCGAGGGGGGTTGAGGGGGGTGGGGTAGAAAGTCTTCTACACTGTTGCTGAAACTGCATTGTGACTCAACCCTTCCGGAAAGTCGTGTGGCGATTCCTTAGAAAGCTGAGAATAGAAATCCCATTTGACCTAGCTACAACCGCACTGGGCATTTCCCCAAAAGACATAAAATTATCATGTCATGAAGACACATGCATATCCATGATTATAGCAACACAATTCATAAATAGCTAAATCTTGGAAAGAACCTACATGCCCATCAAAAGAGGAATAGAGAACAAAATCATGAATTTATACACCATCAAGTACAGCCATAAAGATGGATATGAAGCATTTGAAAGAGAATAGGGCCAGTCGTTCTCACTGAAATGAACCAGGCACAAAAGAAAGGGTTTATATTGGTGTCTGTTGTGAGATTGCCACGAATACATGCACAGAAAAATCCTAGCATAAGAGAAAGGGAACAAAAAGATGAACCACTAGGAAAAGAAAGGGATACTGAGAATGAGATGGAAGGGAAGACAAGGGAAAAGAAAATACTGAAGGGAGAGAAAAGGAGATCAAACAGGATACATATGTGCATAAATTCCCATATCGTGTATTATTAATATGATATTGAATCTGTACATCATGCATATTCAAGTAAATGTTTTTTTTTAAAGAATAGTCTCTTTAAAAAATACTGGAGCCAAAGTTTTTATTGGCATGTCTCTCCAATGTGTCACATAAAAGAGTACCTGGATTATTTCTCGGTCTAGAGAAATAAAATGTTAGCTATTGAATAGATAGTAGCAGACAGACTCCCCTGCTTCCTACTTGTTGAGAACCTAGTCTGTTCTTGCTGCTGTGTGCAGAGCTTCATCAAGTTCTACAGTGGACGCACACGCTGTCTTCTAGAGGAGAACGCTCCTAGATCACTGTACCCCCAAGCCTTTCAGTCTAAGCTTCGAGTACCTGAGGCTTTTCCTAGCACTATGTATTTGGTTTTGAATACCTTTTATATACCAAGTTCTGTGATCAGCAGTTTTTTTTATTTGATTGAAACAACAACCCTGTGAAAAAATGCTATCTGTAAATTTGACTTTTATAAATTCATCACAAAGAAGGAGAATCCAATATCATATTAGGTAATAAGTGACAAACCTATTGAACAGGTTTATTTTTAAACTTCAGTTTCTGCATACTTGGTATATGGTGAAAAATGTATTGTTTTATTCTTCTGTATGTGGTTAACCTGTTTCCGCAGGATCATTTGTGAAAGGGGCTATCTTTTCTGCAATAGGAAAAAGGAACCCTTCCACATTGTTGATGGGACTATATGCTGGTACAACCATTATGGAAAGCAATATGAAGATTCCCCCAAAAAACTGAAAATAGATGTCCCATTTGACCCAGCTACCTCTCTAATGGGTATATTCCCAAAAGAGTTAAAGTTATCATACAACAGTAATAAATACCTACTCATGTTTATAGCAGCACAACTTATAGTACTCAAATACTGAAATCTTAAGATAAGCCAATATGCCCATCAACAGATGAAGGGATAAAGATGTGACATATTTATATAATGGAGTACTACTCTGCCATAAAAGAAAGATAAATTTGAATCATTTGAAGGGAAATGGATACATCTTGAGACCATTATGCTTACAAAATGAATCAGAACACCTTCTGTGGTTTAATAACTCATAGTTTCTCTAACATGAGTAAACCAAACTATAAAAAAGTGAAAGAGAAATGGAAGAAAGTAAGAAGATAGACTTTGTGAAGAGAAAAGGGGGAGGTGTATGTTGGGGCAAGAAGGGGGGAGAGGGTTAGGGAAGTAAAAAGAATTAAGAAGTGATATATAAATGCACCAATATTGAAAGGAAGGAAGGAAGGAAGGAAGGAAGGAAGGAAGGAAGGAAGGAAGGAAAAAAGGAAGGAAGAGAAGTACCTAAGTCAACATCTTTAAAGATATGAGAGCCTAAGAGAAACCCTGGGCTATCTCTTCAGGCAACAGAGACCTCTGGCTAGGGAAATATATCTGAAGTCTCCTTCTTGAGATCTCATCTGATTCTTATTTTACTTGTATTCCAGTTGCTACATTGATGGCCGGGCAGTCAAGGTGATGGACTTTCTGAAAACTCGTCTATTAGACACACTCTCCGATCAGATTAGGAAAATTCAAAAAGTGAGTAAAAGTATCCTTGGAAGAGCAATGACTTTTGGGGCAGAGCAAAGAAAGGGCCACAGGGTCCTCAGTAGATTGCAGGAACCAAGGAATCAAATTAGTTAAGTAGCACAGTCCTGATGGGCGTGGGTGATTGTTTAATGTTTCTCAAATCTAGAAGGGTTTTTATGTTCCACAACAAGGTTTAAAGACACACACACACACACACACACACACACACGTGTACTTCTGGTGGGAATGTAAACTGGTGCAACCACTAGGAGAAGCAATATTGAAGTTTCTCAAAAGAATAGAAATAAATATCTCCTTCAATCCAATGATACCTCTTCTGGGAATTTTCCCAAAAGAGTTAAAAACAACATACAATTGAGATGCATGTATACCCATGTTCATAGCAGCATAACTCACAACAGCTAAAATATGGAAGAGACCAGAATACCCATAAACAGACCAATGGATACATAAATTGTGGTATTTGTACACAGTGGAATACCACTCATCTATAAAGACAGACAAGTTGGAAGCTTTTGTAGGCAAATGGACACAACTTGAGACCATCATGCGCAGTGAAGTGAGTCAGAAGGAAAAGTTTAAAAATGTAGAATGGTTTCTCTAATATGAGAAATAAAGATCACAGTCATTTTGTAGAACTAATTGAAGGGAATAATGTGAACCGGTGAGGAGGTGGAGGAGGCGAGAGGGTCAAAAAAGGAGAGGGGAAAGATTTGTAATTTTTTGCCACAATATGTATATGTGCAAAATACTCAAGATCAATGTAAACATTATGTATTTCACTTATACATATAGATAAAATGGGGAAAATTAAATAAAAAGACTTCTGTATTTTAGCAGATGCAACAATTTGGGAAAAAAAAAAAAGAGAACTTTTATACCATATTGGTGGGAATGTTGTAGAGAATAGTGTGTAGAGGCTACTCACGAACTAGAAACAGCGCTATCTTTATGACCCAGCTATCCTACTTCTGGGTATAGATTCAAAGGAACTGAAATCAGCATACTAAAGAGTTACATGCCCTTCCATGTTTATTTCAACACTATTCACGATAACCAAAGTTTGCATCAACCTAGGATCTGCCCTCTGATCAATGGGTAAGAAAATTGACAAAGAAATCGTGTAATGTTCCATAAACAATGGAATATTATTCATTTATAAGAAGAAATAATGAAATCCTGTCATTTGTGGTTGAATGAATGGAACCGAAGGATACCATGTTCAGTAAAATAAGTCATTAACAGGAAGATGCATACCATATGCTTCCTCTTGATGGTGGGAGCTTTAAAAGTTAATCTTAAAGTATAAAACAGTAGGATAATAACTACAAGAGGCAGGGAAGAAAAGAAAGGAGAGTGGAGAGAGGGAAGTTCAGTAACAGGTACCAAAACACAGATTGATAAAAGGAATAAATTCTAACATACTAAACAACAGCAGGGTGGTTATGGCATATAACAAACAATCTATTATATATTTTATGAATAGATACAGGTGCTTAGTCTCCAAACATAAAACAATGATGAAAAGATGGAAATAGTTGCCCTTATTTTATCAGTACACAATTTATACATATATTGAAATATCATGCAACGTCTATTACATGTGTTACTTATTTCAAATTAATTTAAAAAGTTGAAACTAGAAAATAAAGAAATCTACATTGGAAGCATATCCAAGGTTTTAAACTTCCCTTTCTCTGTCCAACTTAGTCCTTTGTTCAAAGTGAAATTCTACTATAAATTGCTTTAAAAAAAACTTTTCCATCTAAGTAATGAATATTTTAATAGTTTATTTCTAAATTGTGAGTTTGGGAAGGAAATTGTAAATTTACTCTTCATTTTCATAAGGATTTTTTTTTAGGTTAGTTTAAAGAGAGACTCACTACATTCATTCAGTGAAATTCTCATCTTAGGCAGTGGCAGTTCTGAGCCATAGTTAGAAAATTTCTAGATGTCTTAGAATGAACCAAATAAAATCTCACCTCTTAATAAAGAGCAGGGAGAGGCTACATAATATTAAGTGATTGTCTCTAGATCCTATCATCAAGATCCCTTTGGCTCATGGTTCTCATACTTAAGTACAATCAAAATCACCAGTGATGCTGGATTCTTACTCCTGCTGTTTCGGTTTAGCACAAGAGTGGATCCCAGACATCTCCATTGTGAATAATCTTTTGTCTAGTGATTCCACACTTCAAATGAGCATAGGATCACATTTTGAGATATATTGTATCAATTCTGATTATATCTACAATATCATGTATCTACAATATTCTTGATCCTCTGTAAGATTTCACATTGCTGCCTAATCAGGTTCTTTTCAAGAAACTGGGGACCCTTTAGATACTTATCTTTTGAGTAGATAAAACAAGTTTCAACAAATAGGTGTTTCATAAGGATAGGGCGAGTGAACAAATTTGTTATACTGATGGACTATCTGGGCCAGGAATTCCCAAAGGGCAAAATTGGGATGGTTTGCTTCTGCTTCTCTTGGCTCAAACTTCAGCTGGAAGAGTTGAAGGGTACAGTGGACTCAAATATGGGCATCTGAAATTATCAAAGACTTACACACTCACATGTCTGGCAGGTAATGCCACTATTATCAGCTAGTACCTTAGCTGGAGCTAATATTCAGAATAGCTACATATGAGTTTTCTGTGTAGTCTGAGTTTCATTGCAGGGTTCTAACTCAGATGTCTCAGAGAGAGCCAGGTCAAATCTGAATCACCTTTCTCTAACCCACTCTCAGAAGTCACAAGGCAGCATTTCAGCCATATTTTATACATTTAAGTAGTCATGAGAGCATGGAGACTTAAGGATAGAATAAATTCCTCTCTTGCTAGGAAAGTGGCAGGATTCTGGAAAAGCTCATAGTACCAGAAATATTTCTGTGTTAATTTTTAGGAGATACTGTCTGCCACTGTTTCATCTTCTTTGTTTCATTTAGTGGACCTTCAGTCATTTCCCTGACTAGTTGTCTTTTCCCAGTTTTCTTTTTCAAAGTTCTTGCCATCTATTGCCTTAGTGGATATCTACTGGAAATGATGTTGGATCACATATTCTCGGAGGTTGGACTTACTAGATTGCCTTTCCATTTACTGTAGCAGCCAGTTGTCAGAGCCTAGAGAATGGGAGGTCTTCTTACCCCACTCACAATATGCCTGCCTTGGGGAGATGAGATCTGGAACAAGCAGTGTTACCAAGATTTGATTATTGAAAAGTTGCCTTGATTTTTTCTGACGTCTTTATGAGTTGAAAATCTAAGCTCCAGAAAATGGGGATCCAAACTGCAAACTTGGGAAGATTGACTCAATGTCTTTCTGGCAAATTCACAAAACCAACTCAAAAATTGCCTAATTAAGATTTTAAAGTCAAGCTGAGTATGGAGGTACATGCCTATAATCCCAGTACTTGGGAGGCAGAGGAAGGAGGATTGCTATAAGTCGAGACCAGCCTAGGCTACATAGTGAGGACCAGCCCGCACTATCCACACTATAGAGTGAGACCCTGTCCAAAAAAAAAAAAGAAAGAAAGAAAAGAAAAGAAAAGAAAAGAAAAGATTTTAATATACCTGGAACTGTCACCCTTAAGCTGAAAGTAGAAGTTGTTCTTTCTTTCCTTCTTGAATTAGTCAGCTTTCTTAGCTCTAAGATATAAAACCTAACATTCAAAACTCAGAAGAGAAGTTTAATTTGGCTCAAGGTTTTGGGGGTTTCAGTCCATGATGTGCTGGCTCCTAGGCAAGAACATCATGGCAAAACAGTGTGGTGGGGCAAAGCTGTACTGCTCCTGGCAGCTGGGAAAAAAATAGGGAAATAGTACCAGAGAGAAAAGGCCAAGGACCCAACATAGACTGCATGGCCATGCCTCCGTGACCTAGGAGTACACACCCTCAGCACTCATGGGGAATTCCAAAGACAATCAAGTTGACACTCCTCCCTAGCCACTGAAATTCTCTATTAGTAGAGAAAAGTAAAGAAAAGTAAAAGAAATAGTAATGCCCAACACCGCTCAGACCCATAGAGGTTAAAAAAGGAGGGGAGATTTTCTCCCAAATGGAGACTTGTGGGAATAGTATGATAAGTCCATGGTAAGGCTGTCTGCATGGGAGGTAAAATACCAAGTTCCAAGTCTGATTGACTGTGTGGGAACTCAGGCTAGGCTCTGTGGGCTTGGCCCAGTCACTTGATTCCATTGATTTTGTTTCTTTATCTGTAAAATAAAGATGCTAAAAATACTATGCTTCCTCCCTCTTAGGGAAATTAGTAAAGTCACATGAGACTGTGTTTTATTTATTCTTATTGAATGCTGGTTCCTGTTATTATTGTTTTACAGTTATTAGTTAATTTTAATAATAATTTCTGTCACTAGAGAAGCTTCATGCTACCTTTATTCTCTACTCATCTACTCATTCTTTGCTTTTCTCCCCCCTCTCCTTTTCCTCTATTTTGCACCCTAGAGAACATGATAGGTGATATTTTTGGCATCTGAAAGGCAGTGACTCAATTTCTACAAACAGCTGTGGTTTCCAAATTTGGACTGCCACTTAGAACATATTTCTTAGTTTCCCAAGCAGTGAGCAAATTATCTGGTTATTTGAAAATCAATGTAGTATTTTTTGGAAGCCAAACAAAGATATATTTGGACAACCTACTATTTGGAATGATCTATATACTTTCCGCTTTCCATTAGAATGTGAGGAATTGTATTCTACTAGAAGAAGTCAAAGGAAAGAATTGAGAGAATTTAACAACATAGGGAAAACTCAGGTGGGAAGGAGATTTAGGACACTGTGCAGATGGTATAGTGGGGGAGCTGGGATGACTCCAAACAGTGACGTAAGAACCAAGAACCACTTTGGCTTGAGCCGTTTGGACTCTGTGATTTGTGTCTTCATCTCCTGTAGGAATCAGAGGAGGAAATAACACTTTTTAATATTATTTTTAGCAATTCAATAAACAGTGGAAGGAATTGATGAAATCATGGTCATAAGGGAAGTATTTTCAAAAAGTACCATTCGTATTACTGCATCTTGAATATGAAATAAACGGAACAATTGGCTTCTTCAATATTTAAAAAGTTTCTTTCTTTCTCTCATCCTCTTTCTTCCTTTCCCTCTTTCATTTATCAACAGTTTATAATATCGCAGTATTTTCTAGGCCCCTGAGAATAAAATGGTGAGCAAGACTAATGTGATCCTTGTTCTCAAAGGCCTTATGATCGGATGGAAAAGAAATTGTTAATGAAACAAGTGATGAAAGTAAGATGTAAAGATTCCTAAACAGGTTGCTATAGGAGTCCAAGGAGAGGGATACCCATCTTACTGTGTAGAGTGGGTAGCCAGGGGAAGTGACAGGTAGGATACATAACACCTAAAAGATAGACTGCCTCTACTTTTCACATGTGCTCAGAGGCCCACTGGTGTTAAGTGTGTATGGGTAGAGGGAATGATTTATATGATTCACGCCATGTCCTTTATTCTTTTGTTAATATCATCATTGCTTATGGTTACTGGTGGTATTTAAAAACATCAACTCTCTTAGCCTCAATAAATGCAGTGATAACACCACTTCTTCCAACATATCTTGGTTATAGGCTATGGAAGTAAGGCAGAAAGCTATGTAAGCCTTTTAAAGGGATTAATAGATTTAAAAGAAGCTTTGGTTCTCAATTAACTTTCTACCTACTTGAGCTGTTTAATGAAAGATACAGGAATAAAAAAATGTTATTCTTGAAGATTATAAAAATATTAGGAGCACATTAAAGGGAAAGTGAGAACTGTAATGCTAACTTTCTCTAGTGAAGAAAATGTGAATTAAAAAACATTTCTAGGGTAAGAAGAGTAAAATCCTATGGGTATCATTTATTAATGCTGTCTCAATTTTTTTCATTCTTGGACAAAATATTGGGGAGGAAAGTTTACTGCACAGTAAACTTAAGGGAGGAAAAGTTTACTTTGGCTTATAGGTTCCAGAGGTCTCAGTTCATTCTTGGGCAGCTGGCAATGGCAAGAAGGATCTGGCTGAGAAAGGCAGATCACAGCATCACAAGAGAAAGGACATAGGGTCTCCACTACACCTCTGACATCCCTTTTTCCAGCTGCGTGCACTGCCCTCCCAGAGGTAGACAGTCTGGTCTCCAAGGCCTTCTTCTGAAATCTGGGTAGAACCCTTCCTGACCCCACAATGCTTGCATGTCTGTGAAACTAGCACCTTGTAGATGACACCAAGGTCTTCTGCTGGCTTAAGTGGCAGTCTGGCTCCTTGGACCATGGGTGCAGAGGGCTTTGAATTCTTAGGTGGCTGAACTCCTTGGGGATTCAGTGTCTTAAGTGGCCCTGCAGGATGCCCTGGGGCTCTCTTTTTAAAGTAAACTCTTGCCTTTGGACCCTGGAAATAGAGAAGTTGTGTTTCGCTGATTCCTGAGAAGCCCTCAAATCATCTTTCCTGTAGTCTTGATTTCAAGTACTTAGCTTCTTTTTAATGCTAATCTCTTTAACCAACTGTGCAGTCTTTTGCCCCAACTTTGCAGTCTCTTTCATTTTGGCAAAACTGCAAAATGTTTACATCTTTTTCCTCTGCCATTTTTGATTCTCAGCATAGAGCTGATTAAAAGCCCTAAGCGGTATCCATGTGTCTTAGTTACTTTTTTGTTGCTGAGACAAAATACCCAATGTACACAAATTAGGACAGGAAAAGTTTATTTTAGCTCACAGTTTCAGAGGATCATAGTCCATTCATGGGTGGATGGCAGGAAAATGGTGGAATCACGTGGCAGGGCCTGAGCTTAGTCCAAAGGCAGAGCCAGAGATGAAGTGAGAGATCTCCACAGCTTGGCAGAACTCAAAACAAAGCCCTGTCTCAGAGGAAGGGAGGAACCAGCACATACCCCTCAAGCCCCAAGCGTCTGACTCTTGCAGCCAGGCCCCAGGTCCCAACAGTACACAGTATCCATAGACACATAAAACTTTGAAGGGAACATTCCAAATGCAAACCACAACACCATGTGATAGCCTGAACATTGGGTTCCCTCAAAATTTCCTCCATCAGGTTAAGTAGTCCACTCTTAATCTCAATTTCAGGCAAAGTCTCAAGACAGTAGTAAAATGCCAATACATTTTTTGCCAGAGCATGGCACACATGGTTTCTAAACCAATTGCCAATAGAGTCTTCATTATTGTGTGAAACCTCTTGAGCTTGGCCTTTACAATCCACACTTCTATCAGCATCTGGTCTTTTGAGCTGTGACCAGAATCTCCCACCAAGCTTGGCTCACATCATTGTAAGCCTTCTCTAGTCTGCATCTTCAAATCTTTCCAAATCCCTCCTATAAACCAGTTCCAAAAGGTTCCAGACTACATCGTCAGGTAAAGTCACATCAATGACCCCACTTCTCTGTACCAGTTTCTCTGTTAGTCTTACTTTTGTAACTGAGACACAATACTTGACACCTATAACTTAAGGAAGGAAAAGTTTATTTTAGTTCACAGTTTCAGGTAGTCTTATTTCATTCATGGACAGCTGGCAATGGTGGAATGAGTGTGACAGAGCAGCTGCTCATGGCATCATAAGAAGAAGGATCAGAGGCTGGGGAGAAGCCGGGGCAAGAGTACATCCTTCCTGGCTACACTTGCCATAATCTGCTACACCCTCAGTAATCTACCTCCAAACAAGGCCCTGCCTCCTAACGGCAAGGGAAATCCAAGGATAATCTATAATATTCAAATGCTTGAGGTTTGTGGAAGACATTCCAGATCTAAACCATAGCAAATTTATTCACTCGTTCAACAATGCTGAGTGCTTATTTCAGTGTGTCAGTGCCTACCACAATGCCTGTCACTTGGCAGGTTCTCAGTAAGTGTTAGAGGGGAAAAAGAAATGCATTCAGGAATGTTTGGATAAGTGTGCAGAATGAAGCAGTAGAAGTATGAAAGAAATAATGTCTTTCTCATTGATATTTGGACTTTGCTGTACACACTATACAGAAATCTTAATCTGGTGCTAACTTTATAGTATAGTTTTGAATAGATAGAAATTGATGTAGAAAGTCCTGTGGACTTGTAGACATAGTAGAAGTGCCTTGTAATATGCGTTTAGGGGTGAAGGTGAGGTCTGTGTGTGGCCCCAAATAGTATTTCAGTCTGTTTGAAATGTTTGATATTTATTTCATTTAGAAAAATAATGTTTTACTCTACATTAGGAAGATGATCCAAAATATATATAACCTGGGGAAAGGTCATCTATACTAGCTAAAATTTATGCGGAATTATTAATGCCAAATAAATCCTTTTCCAACAGCGAATTTCAGTGGAGAAGAAGAGAAACACAAAACATGTACCCAAACTAGGCCGAGGAACCCATATACAAACTGTATCACTGAGTTGGCATCCATGGGTGACTCTTAAGTTTTAATGGATTTTTTGAGGCTTATGCAAAGGGACTTCTGAAAGAAAGAAAGAAAGAAAGAAAGAAAGAAAGAAAGAAAGAAACAAAGAAAGAAAGAAACAAAGAAAGAAAGAGCAAATTTGCCAATTTTAGGGAGGTCTGATCATATGAAGACCACACTAGTAGAGTCATTCCCAGGACATTATTATATGACTATAGAAGTAAAGAGCTAGAATTTTAAACTCCATGACCTTTGCAGTAAATTAGCTGCTGTGACTCCACTTAGCTGTGCATATACAAATGTGAGAATATAACCTATGGGAGACTTTGGCTCTTCTCCTTCACATGCAAGACACTAATGATATATTAAAAGGGAATCTGGCCCAAATAATATGTTTATTAAAAAAGAGATCCAGAATTTTAATCATTATCATTCTGTGAACCTTAATATCTTTGATTCTCATACATAGATAATTTCTTGCTACATACATACATACAAATAATTATATTATGTGCCACCAATTTAATACCAGTTGAGTGGCAAGAAGACAAGCAGCAGGGAGCTTTCAAAATAATAATCATGAAAAATATTCTGATTTCAAAAACATTAAATTATTAAAGATGCAACATTAGCTTACAAAAATATTGTAATTTTCTTACCTTTAAGATTTTAAATGCCATTTATTGAGTGCATTATATATTGTTAATCTAATGAAGAAACTGGTAATATACTTAAGACCACAGAGCTTGTTAAGTAATAAAACTTGAATTTGAACAAAGGTCCTCTTAACTCTAGAACTACGCTTGTCTGTTACACTATTCTGCATCTCCCACACTTACTAACATTTATTTTATAGCCCATATTATATAACGTTTATATTTCTGACCACCCAGAATTAGGAAGGCTTTCAAAAAAGAATATTGAATGTTCTTATTAAAAGAACCTCATTTGACCCTGCAACCCATTGGCAGTCTGGTATGGCTGTCCCAAAAGCGAAGGTTGATTGAGAATCGGATATTATATTAGGCAAGTGATGGTGGAAGAACGCAAGGCCTTTCAAGGTTACCACTTTCATCCACTGGACTCTATTCATGTGTTTCATGTGCACAGCAGGTCAGTGTATAATGAGATCTTGTTATGTGCAAAGGAATAACCATGTGAAGGTTGTTATTGCTCATGGACCCTTGGAGGAATGATCCTGGGAACAAATTGATGTTTGGTGCAAAAATCATTCAGAAAGAAGAGGCAACTTGGGCTGATTGTCCAGTGTTTCAACGTGGACTGAGAAGATTATATTGGATTTTTCCTGATCAACAATAAAATTACCCCTGGGGCTAGTGAAGACTAATTTATAAGTGAATGAAGTGCTCCATAAGCCTGGAGACTTGGTTAATCAAAGAAAAGGACTGGGATAAGAAGCAGGGTTGAAGTGCAAATAGCAATTTTCCAATGTCGCTCTCCACTAGCACTGATTCTTGAATATAGTCATTGCTTTGAGCCTCTTCCTTATTTCTTGCATGTGCTCATAACTTCCTTGCCTTGGTAGTGACTTTATACTATTTGTGTATGTTCTTATTTTGTGTTTTTGTAGCAATTACATTCAATTGCTTTTATGTGGTTTGAGATAACAAAAACAGAGAATGCAGTTTTAAATCCTAAAAATGTCAACAGATACAGAAGCTACAAATTAAAAATTGATCCACTACCAAAATAAAATGGGAACATTTGGCATTTTAGAACAGAGAGATAATAAAAAATTGCACAAAAAATTAATGAAACTGACAGGAAGTACATTAGATAGAAGAAATAAATCAAGAGGAATGTGACAAGATATGAATGAGTGGACCCAGAATAGCCCGGGTTGTCTAACCTAGAAGGGCACATTAAATATAGAGGCAGTTTAGTCAACCAGACCTCATGGCCCTCCTTAAACAGAAAATTCAATGAAAAAGTCACAGAACCATGAACTAGCATTATGCCATTTATTTGCATTTATTTGGGTGTTTCCTTATTATCTTGAGATTACTAACCTTCTCTGAAATGGAGCCCTTTCATCAGTAAAATACTTGCTCTCTGTTCTCTCTCTCTCTCTCTCTCTCTCTCTCTCTCTCTCTCTCTCTCTCTCTCTCATCTCGAGATAGTTAATAAACAAAGTTAGGGCTGAAGAGAAGATACAACCCCATGATAGGGCACTTGCCCAGCATGCACAAGTCTCTGTGTTTGATTCTTAACACTTCCCAGAAAAAAAGAAAAGGCAAAGTAATTATCAAGAATTTTGTTGGACACAAAAAGGGAAAAAATAGAAAATTATAAGTAAATAAGGTCAAAGACAGAGACATATTTAAAGAACTTTGGAACACAAAGAAGAAATAACTTTCTGAATATTTGAAGACTGTCCACCAAGGAAGTCACACTTGAAATAAACCTTTTTCATATATCTGAAGCATGGGTGAGAGGAAAGAAGGTAGAAGATAACTGGTAGATACCCTGTCTTGGTTACTTTATCATTGCTGGGACTAAGTACCTGACATGCATAAATTAGAGGAAGAAGTTTGTTTTAGTTCACAGCTTCAGAGGGTCACACTCAACCCATGAACAGCTGGCAACAGTGGAAGTACATGGTGGAGGCAGAGGTGAGGACAGCTCCTTAGGACATTGTGATCAGGAATACAAATCCAATCAAGTCAAGTCCCAGAGGGATGGCAGTAGGCAGCATATATCCTTCTGGGTCCTGTTCCGGTGATCCAACCCTTCTGGGTCCAGCCTCAGCGTTATGCCCCTTCTAGGTTTAAGCCCCCACCATGCATCTGTAATCCAATCCACACCTTGTCTTCCACCACACACCCATGATACCCAGACGGGGCCCCAATGTTCTAACAGCACATGTGTTCTATAGACAATCCATAACACTCACATGCACTAAACTTTTGGGAGACATTGCAGATCCAAACCACAATATACCTAAAACAGCATTATGTAGTTGAAACATGGTGAATCCATTCTGTATAGTGAGCCATAGGTCTTGAGAGGAAAAATGGGAGAAAGAACAGCTATGGCATGGTTAATAATGGTCTTGGTTACTAAGTTAAAGAAGTGAGCAGCTCAACCCATAGGTTAGTGATCACTGCTTTCAGTGTCATCAGAAACAAGTTACTTACGCCATATCTCCCACCTGATCAAACAGATCTCTCAGTGGTGTTAACGATTTGAGTACCATTACTGGTAATAAGAAGTGTTGAATGTTCTTACCCTGGGAAGGGTTTTCTGAAATTAACAAATGGCAGTAACATGGATAGACTGGAGGAGGAAGATACTAGAAGCAAGAGGATCAAGGAAAAAATGGTAAGGTCCAAAACTCAGGAAGGAGCAGTGACAGAGAAGACAGAATCAATATGACACCCTCCTCTTTTAATGGCATGTGTAAGCAAACAAACACAGTCAGGAGCCACACAGGGAGGATGGAAGAAACATGGGGATAGCTCAGAGCTCTTCCATTTTCCATTTGTGTATATAGTAGAATCAGACTGGTAGAGGCAACAAAGACGTCTGGGTATAAGTAAGGTTGAAGAAGCTCCTTAGAGTTATCCAGCATTTTGTAACCATCTATATAGAGGACAGCTATAGTTAGTTAATGAGCTATTACTCTTCTGAAGTCCTGGAAAAAGTTGATTTCCAACTAGATGAGATGCTGGAATTAATGGACTCCAGCTCCTTTTTGAGGTGGGCCTCCTGCCAGCTCTGATTAGCCCAGCTGGCCTGTCCACTATTCCTGTTTTATTGCTTCCTTTCTCATTAAGGAAGGTGTTGGTTGGGATAACCATAAACAACGCGTCTGCTGTTACAATGCTACCATCTCTTGCAGCAGCATTGGCTGAAGCCAGCCTCTCAGGAGTCTTCTAGAAGACTTAGGTCACAGTTTTGTAGGTAAGCTATCAAGGAAAAACAGAAAAGGAAGCCCAGGTTTGAAAATGTGCCAAATAAATGGCTCTTTTTCTATTTTCTACTTTACTTTTCTTTTTAAAAATTTATAAGGAAAATTAACTTTCAAAAAAGTCAAGGATGCTTTCCTTAATCTGTCTCTTTCTCTTCTTCATTTCTCCCTCAGCGTATTCATGTGAAATAATCCTGACAGCCCCCAACCCTAAAATGTGAAGAAAGGTGATGGAAGGGTTTCTCCATAGCATTCTGCCTCTATTCTCGCAGGCGCAGTGATCTTCAGCAACCACTTACTAGTTCAGTGAGTGCTCCGACGCTCTCTCACCCACCTAAGCCCAAGGGCCCAAATCTACTTGGGAATAAGGAACTGAAAGAGAGAGACCTAGACACCCAGTTTCCCTTGACTCTCACTTAAGTAATCTCCACGTTCATGCTCTCCCTTCCCCAATATATCCCTTAAAATAACCTTCATTAGCACATCATTTCTCACTGGAAGTCCTTTTTCTTTCCAAGGTCTTCTACTTTTTTTTCTCTTCCAGCATAGGGAGAATCATATTTACTCAGAAAAACCACAGTGTTGAACTATAGCCCTCAATTTCTTAGAGTTTCACTTTCTAAGGGAATTTTGCAGCTGGTTCCATCTGCTTTTCCTGATGTTTTTTTCTCCCCTTCTCTACCCATGTTGATTTCTTCCCCAGGCCTATCCTGCACCCAGCCTCGGACCCTTGCCTCTAACACACATGCTGTGTTCTCTGGTCATGAAATACATACAATTCACCAAGCAGAAAATGTTCAGAAAATATATGTTGATTTGTAATAAGTATTCTTAGAATCGTTAACTTTAATATTTTCTAGGAATAGTTATTGTAAGACATTTCATATAATTGATTAGGATTTGTATCAGAATTCTGTTTCTCTATAAATTGCTGATGTGCTTTGATAGGAAATGCCTCTGTTTAAAGTGGATAAATGAACTATTCTGAATGTCAGTCATGTTTAGGTGATTTTAAATTCTACATGTGTTTTAAATCCTAAACTGATGCTTCTTTGGCATAAATATGGCATATTCTCTGTCACCCAAGTCATATGTCTGAGTGAACAGCAGCCCATGCTGAAGTTAGGTCCACTCAAATCCAGTCTCATGTGTGTCTTGGAGAAGAGTGATCAAAGTAACATGTGGGTTTATACTTGTGTAAGTGTTCACCATACACCAGATGCTATTTTGAGTGCTTTACAAATATTAACTAATTTAAATATCATGAAGTCTTCCAAGCAGATATTCTTATTATCCTAGTTTTATGGCTGAGGAAACTGAAATACAGAGGTCATGTAACATACTCAAGATCACACAGTTGTTAAATAATCAAACCCAAATTCGGTACAGGCCATCAGTTTCTCGAGTCCATGATCATAACTACTACTTAAGACTACTTCACCCATAACAACATTTTGTGCTTGGTGGTGGGAAGAAGGAGGGGAAGAAGTGTGCTGAGGATTGAAGTGAGGGCCTTGTACATGTTGAGCACATATTCTATATCCCCAACCCCAAATCTTCTACAAGTCAAAAGGGATCTCAGGTTAACCTTTATTTATACCGTACCTATATCCTTTCAGGGTCCTGGTACACACAGTATTTCTTTTGTCAAACCAAACATTTCTCTTGAGAGAATCAAGCTCTCATTTAAAGAAGCTAGACTTTGAACTCTTTTGGAATTAAAACCATTTCATACAAATTGCCCCTCTAAGCTTGGCATGCCACCTTTCAAATAAGTATTTATAGTAATTTTTCTCAAGGGATAGGTGATGGATATCCCTAATATCAGAACATTATGGTGAGCTTGATCCTTCTGGTATATAAATTACATTGGTTGGTAATTTGCCATTAAGACTTCTGAGTATATTAGGTTTCGTATATAAATTACTTGCTAAGCAAATCATGATTTCCCTTTTTTTTTCTCCAAATGAAGATGCCAGAATTAATAAACTGGTTTAGCAAATAAACAACTATTGCTTTTATTTAGATCTTTCATGTCATTAAAGATTTTCATTGCATGCTTTTATTGTTCCTGATTTTTCCTAAAATTGTTTTTGCAGTCAGAATATGGCTCTCAATTCATTGACCAGCTTACTTAGGTCATATAACTTCCTTAAGGAGTGGCTATTCAGCTGGTGAAATTGATATATGCCTGTAATCTGAACCATTTGAGAGCCCGGAGTAGGAAGATCACAAGCTTGAGGTCAGCCTGGGCCAATTAGTGAGAGTTTGTCTCAAAATAAAAAGCGAAAACGGGGCTGGAGGAATGGCACAGTTAAAGCACTTGCCTAGCAAGTGCAAGGCCCTGAGTTTGATT
>PVKB01005042.1:0-113268 GCA_004027205.1 Ctenodactylus gundi | reverse complement strand
AAAAAAAAAAAACATAAAAAAGGCTCCATATGAAATGCAGAATGTCTCTGAGACAAAGAGGTATAAAAGGTCATTCTGTTTCCTAAGCATTTTTTTGTAATATTCATGTATCAAGACGTTACTTTGATGTAAGGGCATCTGCCTCTCATCTACCCCTGATTTTAAATCCTCTGTGGATACTTCTAGAAACCTAGTCAAAGAGGAGCTAACCAAGGACGACACCTGGTTGTCTCAAGTGACCTGTCTTCTTGCTAACTTGAGACTGGCTACATCATAATCAGCCCTAAGTAACTATTCATTGTGTGACACTTTTTATACCACATACTTTTCTTCTTGTTGATCTTTGCCTCCAGAGCTTCATTCACATTCAAGGCCCACTCATTGTAAGATTCTGCTCGAAGCTTCAATGCATTCATCATAGGGTAGAGATCATCCAGAGTGTATCTGTATCTGGAAACAGAACCCCAGGAAGCTTTGAGATACGTGGTTCTGGAGAAACCTAGATGCTTATTAAACCTTGGAACAGGCATATCACTGAGATTTTCAGTAAAGATTCAGTATTTTTCACATAGAAAAATTCTTCCTACTTACCTCAGTTTATATTTATAAGGAGCACAGGAACACAATTCTTTTACATGATGCAAGCAGACAAGCAGGCCAGGTTTACAAGAACAGGAGATAGCAGACATGAAGCATGTAGTTTTGCATTTTATACACTGCCGCTCATCATCTGGCAACAGTTCAAAATCCATTCTTTCCGAATCAATTACTCCCTAGAGATAAAATGTACATTTGTGACTTGGTTCCAAAGGGTAATATAATCTACCAGCCCCCAAGATATACATGCAGTAGTTGAATTTCAGAAACAACCAAAACCAAACCTTACCAAAACACAAACGCATGAATGCAAATTAAGTAGGAATATAAAGTAACAATGAATTAGAAAAAATGAGCAAGTTAATTTATATCACTTGTCTAAAGATGGATTCCTTTTTTGCTAGGTGAGCACTTTAACCAGGGCTACTCCTCTAGCCCCTGGATCTCTTTTTTGAGTAAGAAGGTTAAGGTGCTATAAATGACCATTTTGATCACAGTACGGTTAATAGCTGTTGGCAGGACACCAAAAGCCTTCAGAGATTAAATGTCTATCCTACTACAAATTGACCTCGGTCACATTTAGATAAGGATGAAAGCAAAAGATGAAGGGAAATACCAAGGACAAAGGGGCAAGTAGGCAAGATTATCATGTAGGATTTGTTCACGAATGGTTTTGTCTTACACATGAAGCTGTCTGCAGTGATGTCATTATCTGAGTAAGCTAGCATATGTGTGCAGCAGGGAAGACGTACGTCATCATAAGGTTATTTCCTAAGTGAACGACTATCAAGAAAAATAAAGTCCTACCTATACCAGTAAATTTTAACTGTGGTTTGTACCATCTGACTCTTGAGGACCCTTCTGAGATGGAACGTCTTCAATCACTCTGTAGTCCAGGCTGGTTTGGAACTCACCATGTACTTTATCCATCGATTTATTTATTCATTTATTTATTGAGACAAGGTCTCGCTCTGTATTTATTTATTTATTTATTTATTTATTTATTTATTGAGATAGGGTCTCTCTCCATAGCCCAGCCTAGCCTTGGATTCACATAATCTGCCTATTTCAGCACCTGGCTTATGTGGGGCTGGGGAGTTGAACTCAGATATACTTAGCACTTGCTGGGCAAGCAGTTAACCTCTGAGCCATTCCTCCAATCCCCCAGGCTGGCTTTAAACTCACAGTAATCCTGCCTCAGCCTCCAAGTGCTGGGAATATAGGCATGTGACACCACGCCTGGACTTTCGGTGATGGGGAATCAAACTCAGGGCTAAGCAAGCACTCTAACTGCTGTACTATTCCTCCAGGCAACTTAACTTCTACTACTTATTCTCCTTATCGGCAACTGGATCCAAATCAAATTTGAGGGTGCCAATCCTAATTAAGTCAGTTTATGAGCCATGAGATTCCTCTGTTTTATTTTAATCTTTTGATCCTCCCATTTCTAACAATGTCATGGGCCAACAAACATGAGTAAGGAAAATGCTAATGAATGGATTGTTTTAATCTGAAATTGATCATTAAAAAGACCTTTCAAATGAATATAGGTGTAATTTTTGTTTCAACTGAGATTAATCACGAACTCTATAGATTTTAGTAGAGAATAAATCATGGAGTTCACAACCAGCTTTAATTTATAAATTCTACATCTTGAAAAAAACTAGTTCTCAAAGTTACAGAAACTATGACTTTTCGTTTTAGCTATCATTACGGACATAAAACCTTAGAGCTGTTTAGAGTTGCACATTGTTTCATCAGAGGAAGGTGGATATTCTGCTGCTGATCCATAGCCAACATTCAATATTCCATCCAAAAAGGCACATTTTTATATTATTTTCCCAAAATTATTCTGTTAATTAGTATAAATCTGTGATATACAGGAATGACATTCAATTTGAATTGGTGCATACATACATGACATCTTCATTTTTCACTTTCCCCACTTCCTTTCCTTCTGCCCCTCCCCTCCACAAAATTATCTATTTTCTTCATTCACTCTATTTTGCTCTTTTACTTATTTCTACTTTGGTTTTCTGATATTGGAGAAACCATGCAATATTTAACCTTTTGTGTCATTCATCACACTAAGCATGATGGTCTTGCATGTGTATTCATTTTCCTACAAATGACTCAACGTTATTTTCCTTTATGGTACAGCAGTACTCCATTGTGTAGGTACACCAAAACTTCCTTATCCATTCATTTTCTGTTGGACATATAGGCCGCTGCCAAGATTAAGCTATTATGAGTTTTGTTGCTATCAACACAGATGTGCACGTATCACCATTGTATGATGTTTTTAACTCTTTTGGAAAGATATTTAGAACAGGTATAAAAGGGTCAAGTGGGATATCTATTTCTGAATTTTTGAGGAATCTCAATACTGATTTCCATAATGATTACAACCAGAGGTATATTTCTAGAAAAATCAGTATGACTATTTATACATAGGACTGTCCCCAAAAGAATTCTTTTTAAAAATCTATAGAAATTAAAAATGAGTTTAATGATGTGGCAGAATACAATGTCAATTTGCTAAAGTCAACTGTGTCAACTCTATGTCTGTATATTAGCAATCAGTGATTAAAGATGAAATTTTTAAAAGTGTCATTTCTAACAGTACTGCCCCTTCCCCCAATGCTTAACTATACTGTATCAATGGACTGAAAGACTCTAATATTTAAAAATATTAATTAACCCTAAACTATCCATTGTTTAATGTACTCCCAACCACAGAGGAATTATTTTGGTATAAGTCAATAATCTGATTTTAAAACAAATATGAAAAAGCAAAGGAATTAAAGAGACAAAAAATTTTTTTAAATAAAAAACAAAATGTGGAAAGGGCTGGAGGAATGGAACAGTGGTTAAAGCACTTGCCTTACAAGTGCAAGGCTCTGAGTTTGATTTCCCAGCACCACATAAAGACGAGCAAGGTGGTGCACACCTGTAATCCCAGCACTCGGGAGGCTGAGGCAGGAGGATTGCCATGAGTTGATGGGCAGCCTGGGCTCCATGGCTAGCCTGGGTCCCACAAGAGCCTGTCTCAAAAAAAAATTTTTGGGAGATCATACTACATGATTACATGATTTCAAGATTCCTTAAAAAGACCAATTGGCATATGTGAAATAGGATGGATGCATAGGATAGCATCCAGAAACAAGACTCATACATTTGTGATGAACTGATTGTCAACCAAGGTAACAAGGTAATTAAATAGAGAAAATACAGTCTTTTCAAGTGCTGGAACTAAAAACCCATATTTAAGTCATAAAACATGAGATTCTTAGATAACCACAAGGAGAAAAATCTTTGTGACCTGACCTTAGATTAGACAGAGGACCCAAACCTACATAGATGCATGGTCTACAAGAGAAAAATAAATACAAAATAAATTGAACTTTATCAAAATGAAAAACCGGCCAGGCCTCATGGTGGATGCCTTTAACACCAGTACTCTGGGAACCTGAAGGAAGAGGATCATTGTAAATTTGGCTCACCTAGGTAACTAACTCTTTGCCCTTATTCATTCATAAAGGGCAAAGTAGGGAAGGAGGTAAGACAGGAAAAGAGCTTAGTGTAGAGTCCTGGGCTCAATTCCCTGTACAAAAAATAAAGGAAGGAAGGAAAGAAGGAAAAAAATGAAAGCAAGTAACCAAGCAAGCAAATGCCACAAGGCCTGGCTGGAAAAAGAAATTTTTTTTATCTGTGAAAGTCATAGATAAACTGTACTGGGAAAAAATATTAACACCATATTTATCTGATAAAGGACTGGGTCTAGAATGTATATCAGCATTCTTATAGCAATCCAACTTAGACAGAAATTTTTTTAAAAGGCTGAAACATTTGAATAGACATTAAGACAACGAGAGATACAACAAGAGGTGACAAGTACATAATGAATACTGAGAGTGAAAATAAAAATGACAATGAGATATTACTGTACATGTTAGAATAGCCTAAAGGAAAACTATAATCACTAAGGAAAGATTTCTTAAAATGGTACTAAAGTGCGTAAGAGCTTTAGTAAGTTATACCCACTGATATAAAATTAGATTTCCAGAAAACTTACCAATTTACGGACAATTTCTCTTAAAGCTTTCTCATCTTCAATCATAATGGCCATGTCCTTCTGAACAGTTGAAGCTACTACAACATCTAATATTTCAGCCTTGGACGCCATCTTGCATATCATTTCATCATGTGAAAACACACAGTAACGGTGAAGCAAACGATAATGTTCCACACACTGTCGGCCCAAAGGTAACTGTGTCCAAGGACAAAAGGAAGTACGGGACATTCATCTTTCTTCAGCTTCCAAAAATCTCACTTAATGCAACCAAATTACCAAATACCACAATTGGCACTTATCAATCCTTCAAATCAGAATCTAATCTTAACCTTAGATTCCCAAATATATGGCATAATAAATTCCTTTTAATTGAAATAATACTTATGAATAAAAATGAACTCATGCATAAACTCATAGCATCTAATTTCCAAATATGCATTTATACATTTCTTAGAACAACTGTGCTGAACTGGTATTTACATTCAACCACATAATGGACAATAAATACAGACAGTATTTATAGTTCGTAGTACAAGGAAAGCATTTTAACAAGGTTACAATGGCCTCATGAGATGGTATCATTAGATGTAATAGAAGATATACTTAATCTGAGCAGTTCTTTTAAGTAAATCAATAACATTAATACTAAGAAAAAAATTCAATTTTAACTGAAACCTCATTTACCTTTACATTGCTGTATTGTGGATAATTTAAGCCAATGTGTGAAAGCATCAAACTGAAATTGTTTGTAACAAGTATGCATTGAGTTTCAGCTAGAATATGTATCAACAGGCTCATTTCTGCATCAAGAAAGTCTTGCTACTCAGTGAGACTCTTCCCATTTCAAACAAAACAAGAGCAAAAGCAGAAACAAAAACCCTATCACAACTAAGAAAAATCTTGCTACAAAAGAAACTTGAGTTGGGCATGTAGCTCAATGGCATAACGCTTGATAAGGTTCTGGATTCAATCTCTACCACCAGAGAGGTGGAGGAAAAGAAAAAAAAAAGAAAAATTCTGTCAGTTGAACTAAACACTGTGCTTAGCAAACGCTTGATTTACAATACAGTACAGTGCTTTATCTTATTGTGAACTGGGAAGCAACGTGTAAATTGGTCAGTTCAGCAGCAACAGTTGAAGCTACTATACATATGACAGTTGTTTTTTAAAGTACTAAATAACATTTTTACAGGAAAAACAGTAAAACTGAAAATGCTAACTCTTTCATAAATACGTACCCAGTCAACAGTACAGAAGTTCACAGCTTCAGCAAAATTAAAACCTTGGTTAAAACCACTATGGTAGGCTCTTGGAAATGTAATCACAAACTCCCCAGCACACTGATTCGTTCTGTAAACCTAAGGAAAGAGATATTGGAGATTTTTTCTTATACAGTGATATTCTCAAAGATAATCTGAATATAGACTATTAGAGGATTCTCTTTTTAAAAAGCAGCTTTCTACCAACTACAAGAAAAAAGTTACTGTAGTAGAATATCACTTAATTTCTGCCACAAGACAGAGTACTACCCAGAGCTAATTAGTATCTGAACAGAAAACATGGTTTACACTAGAAAAATTTGGCCACATTCAGAATCAAGGCACAACTTTCTAAACACGGGTACAATGACAAATACCTTAATGTAGTATTATTACTCCAAAATAAATTTCCCACCACCAGCAAAAGAAGCTCTACTTCCAGACTCTTACAACATACAAAGCACCTAATTATTTGAACCACATATTTATCTTTCATCATTCCCCTCTTCTGACCAACCTCACCTCAAAAGCACATGTATTGCTTTAAGCACAAAAATCCTTACACGTGGGGCTGGAGGAATGGCTCAGCGGTTAAAGCACTTGCTAGCGCGCTAAGTACCCTAGTTCAATTCTCCAGCACCACATAAGCTGGGTGTGGTGGCGCACGCCTATAATCCCAGCACTCCGGAGGCTGAGACAGGAGGATTGCCATGAGGCCAGCCTGGGCTCCGAAGTGAGTTCAGGACCAGCCTGGACCACAGAGTGAGACCCTGTCTCAAAAAAAAAAAAAAAAATCCTTATACACAGCTTATTGTTATAGATTAGTTGCCTTTTCAAGCCTCTCTGTCACTTTATCAGTGTTTAGCCAAAGTGCAGAATCTAGAACAAAAGCATCAGCACCAACAAGATACTTGTTGAGAGTGAGAATTATCAAGCCCCACTGAAACCAACAGAGTAAAAAACTCAGGTTGGGGCCCCAATGTGTGCATGACAACACAAGCTCAGGTTTAAGGATCATGTATGTATCACAGGAGTACAACCCCTTCTACCTAGACTACTTCCTCTTTCCCCTACCATTGTCCAAACAAGATTAATAATAAGAAGCTTCAACTCCTACTTCAGATAGCATCTCATTTATGAACCTTTTTCTGATTCTAAAAAGAATGAAAAACCTAGACAGTCACCTAATTGACACGTCAGTCAAACCATACCACCCGTTCTCTATCTGCATAAATACTATCTGTCATTTCCCTTAAACCGTAAATTCCTAACTGCATGAGTAAATCACTCATCTATTTTTATAAGTCTGGAATATAGCTAAATATTAAAGAACCACAGCCAGCTCTTACATAAAGCAAGTTATGCTTGACAACTGACAGAGATTAACATAAGAAAAAAATCAACAAGGAAAATACTAATGATAAAGAACTTTGGTACTTACTATTGTTTTCTAAACTATAGTCTATGTGTATTTATGATACCTCAAAGAGAAGTCCTTTTGTCTAAATCCAATTAACTAGCCTGTGAACTCCAAATCATTAAACTCTAGGTCAAAGTATGGTTAAGTATTCTATCATTTATATTTTATTTAGCTAAGATGGGCTGTGCAACTTCATACATCTCAATCTGATCTCTTAAAACATTTTCAGAATAGTCTCCAAAAGGAAGCAAGCCTGAGTGTCACTTTGTATATTAGCAACCTCAGAGAAAATATCGACAGCAAGTTTCAGTCCAAAATGGGAGCCGTGAAATCCAAGCTCACAACCTGAAAGTAAATTTTTCACTTAAAATAGTTTTAATTCAGGGGAGGGGGCTAATAACGCTAAGTTCTACCAAGCATGTTATTTTGGTTCACCATTCAAAATTAAGATCATGTAGATTTAAAATTATTTTTTAAACTAAGGACAGGGTAAGAAGGAACATGACACTAGAGTTTAGATCTAATTCTAACAGAATATAGCCATTTTCAGAGTAAACTGACAGTTTTTTTTTTTTTAAGTTTTGTTTCACTGATCAAAGGATTCAAGTTATAAGCAAATACTATAGTTTGGAAAGCATTTGTTGTAATGATGTACAATCTGCAAATATATTAAAACCACTCTTCATTGACAAAAAGTATTCTTATTATTTGCAAGGCAAAGGTTGTTTGTAATCTAGGTATCAGCCATAACAAATTAATTTTGTGTGTCTGAAGACCTAGTCCTATTAGGTTAATGCTACATAACAACAAACAGCTGTTTCTGCTATTGGGTTCCACTATGGAATATACAAGTCAGTAAACTTCGTGAAAAAGCACAGAAGGAAATAGAGTGGTAAATTAAGTGACAGAGAGAGGATCAACTCAGAACATACAGGCACTTCATGAGTCATCAGGGTATTGGGGTTCATGATGGTGACAAGCTGATGAAGGAGATCAGGCTGGGATACAAAGAGTTCTGGAGCTAGTTTCTT
This sequence comes from Ctenodactylus gundi, assembly GCA_004027205.1. NCBI lineage: Eukaryota > Metazoa > Chordata > Mammalia > Rodentia > Ctenodactylidae > Ctenodactylus > Ctenodactylus gundi. Next base: position 104,886 of record PVKB01005042.1, on the reverse strand, counting down.
CATGACATTTTCCAGCTGTTCAGCAGCATACCCTGGAACTCCATACCAGGTTTTTGGCTCACCCCTGGAAAAAGATTGTAAAATAAATCAATCTGTATCACCAACACAAACAAAATGGTTAACCAGTTCATACTTTCAGACCGTACTCTCTAAGACTAAGCTACAAAGGAATGTTCAAACCAAAACAGTATCATTAGAAATGTGATCTGAACATATGTAACATTTTCTTTCTTGAAGTATAAAGTTAAAGCATGTGACTTTCCATTTGAGGTCCCTTTCCCAGCTCATAGGTACCTAGACTTTCTAAGAATATAAAGTGTCACATTTGCTATGTGGTTACCACCATCTCCTGTACCTACTAACAAGGGATGGCAACTCTACATCTTCTTTCCCTTGGCCATTCTAACATGAGTTAATTCAAATACTAATGACTCAATTAGCATTTATAAAGAGCTTATTCTTCAAAGCATTTTAAATTGTCCAGCAATTAATCTGGAACAACCCTATGAGGTATGGAAAAATAACCATTTTCACTTAGTGCTGGAAACAATTGCCCTATGTATAGCAAAATTGACGCTATACATATATTTCTTGAAGCACATCCTCAAATGCTTATGTGGAGATCTGAGTGAGTTATGAACCTTCAAATATTTTTGTACTTAGAAGCAAAAGAAACAAAGTAGATGTGAAGAAATGGCTCAGCTGAAGAGTTTAAATAAAGAAAACTAAATATATGCACCAGCATCCCATCATTCACAGCAGTATAAGGCCCATTCTGCTAAGTGTCCTGATGCCAGAATTTGCACCATAAAAAAGATGGCAGTCCCTTGGACATAGAATATGCCATGTACCTATACGCTGGAGCTCATCTACAGGTTACCACTGCCATCAAATGAGATGTTCTATAGTAAAATCAAAGTTCAGTTCCAAAACTTTTATAAGTGACAATTTTTTTCAGATAAAAATTAGCCTGTCCCCAGAAATGTGCTATTCTTCCAAAACAGTGTAATTTCAGAGTATTCAGACTGTTCTAACAGAAAGAATGCTTGTTCAAACAGTAGTAGTAAAAGCAGCTTACTTCTCTTCAGACTCAAATGAGATACATCCGAGAAGGAAGCTTTCTTCCCCAACCCACATTACAGTTTGTGTACAGGTTCCATATGGATCTTCTCACCAGTGCAGGTAGTTGATTGAATAGCTCCAGTGGTCTTCAATATGCCAACAGAAGGAAGAAAAACACATCCCCACATACAACCAAGGGAGTTTCATGCCACATATGTCAGCAGTAATGTGAGCAAGGACAGACTGCTCCATCACTGGCATATTGTTCAAATTCCAGCCACTATCAAGATATTCCTTTAAAAAAAAAGATAAGAAAATATAATTTTAGCTATAGCATGCCAAAACTTTGGAACTCTGTTTCTAATGGCTGTCTGAAAAGAGTCTCCTTCAAAATGAATGGGCCAGGCCACTATGCAGACTTCAAGGGTTCCTACTGAGGTTTTTGGTTTTTTGTTGTTGTTATTGTTATTTGAACCAGGCCAAACAAACTCATACTTGTACAAGTCTACTTTTTAAAGACAGGACTTCATTATTGTTGCCCATGTGACCCATACACACTATGTAGCCCAAGCCGCCCTCAAAATGTACTCTACCTGCCTCAGACACCTAAATACTAAGATTACAGGCATACTCTACCACGTCCAGCTTAGAGTATACTTTCATATCTATTTATTATTATGGATACAGAGAAACATTAAACCGCATGAGTGCATTTATATAAAGTTTGAAAATATACAAGCTAATCTATAGTCGTAGAAGCCAGGATAGTGGTTACCCTGAAAAAGCAGTGAAGAATAAACGGCAATAAAGGAGCTCCTATGGGGGCTGGGAATGTCCTAATTCTTATTCTAATGCTAGTTATGTGGTGTGCTTAGCTTGTGGAAATCCATCAAGGTGCACACACATGACTACATACTTTTTCTGTGTATATGTTACATTTTTTAAAAAATTTTTAGACTGACTTCCTAGTAAGACTAAACAAATCTTTCTAGGAGATTGCTGGTGTCAGATTACAAAAAAAAAATTAGTACTAATGTTCAAGGGATAAATAGGTAGAGTTTTCATCCCTCAGAAAAACAAAGTTATAAAATCAGAGGCCAAGGCATAGTTTAAATTATTTTCCCTTATCACAATGTGGTGGCAGTTAGGACTCAAGTAATTTTCAACACACTTACCTACTTGTTTTTTTTTTTTTTTTAATAAGGCCTTTTTTTTGGTTGTTCTGTTTTTGGTTTTTGTGAAGGCAATCCAGGCTATCCTTGAATGTACTATGTAAATCAACTGGGCCTCAAATTAGCGATCCCTCTACCTCAGCTCTCTTGAGTGCTGAGATTACAGGGTAGACATGTATCATCAAGCCTGGAAGGCTGCTTTTAAACCTGCATTGTAAGATCAAGGCTATGCTGAATGATAGCTTTCAATGCAGAGCTCCCACCCAGACAAAGTGCCACTCGGCTTGGGCCTACCTCTTCCTCAGGTGAAAGTTTGATTTTTCCATCTCTAACAGGAAATCCGCTGCCAAATTCCTTTGAAGCAATATCAGCTCCATATTCCACGGTGACATCTTCTTCAATCGTGCTTACCAGTCGCCAAAATTCTTTCTCAACCAGCTCTGTGGGAACCATCTGGAAACAAAATGAGGAAAAGTAAAAACAGGTTTTTCACTCATTTACAAACTGTCTATTACCAATCTAAGTTAGCTACTTATGAGTGACTGGAATCTGACAGTAGCCTACTAAGAGAAAATTCTGTCCAAAATTTTCCATAAACAATCCCAGGCAAATCAGACAATTAACTCCAAAGGAATTTTATAGCTGAGAGGTGAAAGAATTAAAAATTCATGTAGCTTTACCATGAATCTGGTCACTGTAGTAGAAGAGAGCCAAAGAGAGTAAAATGCTGATGTTTACAAATTGGGACTATTTTTGTGTCTTGAGAAACACAGTATATGACTTAGTCAATAACCATATAATAACAGTGATTAGCTGTGTTTGAATGATGCTTTATATTTTGAGAGGCTTCTGAATGGATTATCTGAGTCTATTTTCACTAGACCTAGCTGAGAGTAATGAAAGCAACATGATGAAAAAGACAGGGCAGAAGGTTAAGAACAAAGACAGCGATTAATTTGCAGCAGTGTGTCCTAAAGAGCCACAAGGCTGTTAAAGATCTGTCAATCTGATTTGGCTCCAAGGGCAAGTAACTTAAATGTCCATCCATCAGTAACCTCATCTTTTAAGTTAAACAAACAAACATGGAAGACCTCATATGACAAGTCTCAAGGACTGGTTAAAAAAACATAGAAAGGAGTAAGGGGGAAATACTATAATTCAGGAGAAATCAAAAAACTAAAAAGTCAAATGGAATAAATTTAACACCATGAGCAAGCAAACAATTTACATCACCAATAGCTAACGTGAAGGATGTTAGAGACAGGTTTACTAACACATGTGGTGATTCCATAAAACGATGTATCTTCTTCGGGTGGGATTAAGGACAAATACTCTTAACTCACCTCACTGTTACGGTCTAGATCTGTAATGTCAACCAAAAGCCTCATGTATTTGCATGTTATAATTTCCTATGAATTTCATGTGCTGTGCTATTAGGAGGTAGGGCCTGGTCAAGAGGCCTGTGGTGGATTACAGGCATGTGGCCTGGAAGGATAAATCCTCTGACCCTGGCTTCTTCTGGATACCCCTGGTACCCAGGATCCTTCATCTGGCAGCTGTTCATTGCCAGGCCTCTCATACTGTCCAAGAATGGACTAAGCTTGATACTGTAAGTTAAAATAAACCCTTCCTCCCTTAAGTTGTGGATATTGGTAATGTGTCGCCACATGAACTTTCCTTTGATTTTCAGAGGAATTCACAGCTCAAAGAGTTTTGTCTTAAAGTAAAGGCACCTTTAGGGTCAAAAGAGAAGTGTTTTGCCAGAGTTCAGCCATCTGGAGTTCAGCTAGCCAGGTACTTCAAAGCTCCTACAGCCATGGTACAAGGTGGCCAGACTACCGCCTGAGCCAGGGCAGACCCTGGTGTCACCCACTGATGCTGGCCTCATAGATACAAAGAATACAAGAACTGTGCTGAGGACACGTCCTAGATTTGAGAAGATCTTGGGGGCTAAGCAGTGTGTTCCTGAGAGGGAGGTGCCTGAAATTGTTAAAGTGAAGCTGAAATTGCAGTGGAGAAGCCAGAATTTGAAGATGTCAGGAATGTGGGTTGTCTGCAAAAGAAGGACATAGCGTATAAGCAGAGCCAGCCCAAAACAGAAGCGATGGCAATTGTAGCCAGAGGCAATGCTGGAGGGACAGGAATTTCTAAGTCCTCGGTAGCTCTCACCTTACCAGTTTACACTGCATACTGGATATGGAGCTACAGGATTCAACACTGGCCCTATTGTTTTTCAGTTATGCTTCGGTCCAATTGCTTTCTATCCTCCTATTTCTCACTTTTGGAATGAGAACATTTACTCTGTGCCATCATATGTTATAAGAATTTAACTCTCCTTTGATATTCATAGGTACTCACAGCTAAAATAATTCTGTCTTGAGAATCAAAACAAACTTTGGACTTGAACTGTTGAGTACTGCTGGAATTGTTATGACTTTGGTAACCCTTAAGAGATGAATTAAATGGATTTTGCTTAAGGAGGCAGACATTAAGTCTTTTGGGGACCGGGGGAAGAATGTCATGGCTAAAATCTGCACCCAAAAGCCTCATGCATCTGTATATCATAGATTATCCATGGATTTCATGTGCTATTACACAAGATGAAGCCTGCTCAGGAGGAGTGAATTATATATAGGCCTGTGGTGGATTATGAGCATGTGGCCTGGAAGGATATATACTCTTGCCTTGGCGTCTTCTGGTGACCTCAGATCCTCTCTTACAAAGCCCAAAGCAGTTGTGCCCTGCAAGACCCTTCCTGCTACCACTGAAACCTCACAAAACTATGAATTAAAATAAGACTTTCCTCTCTTAAGTTGTGGGTGTCAAGTAATGCATCCCAGCAATGAATAAATAACAAAGACATTCACTAACAATCTGAAGAAAATAATACAACAGTTCTACGTACATGAAAGTTTGTTGTAGTACTCAGTACTAAGGAAAATCAGAGATACCCAGTATTAGTGTAAGAAACCATTTTATTTTGATGTACTTATTTGACGGAATATTCAATGCTAAATGAATCAAATTTATGTTTCTAAGTAAGCAAAGGAGAATTAAAACTGGATCTTATTCTGAAGATTACACAAAAACATAATAAATGTGTTCCTGAGGCACAGCACAGGTAAGTTCAATAAGTTTTAAGTTTTATTTAAGTTAAATGTATTGTGCTGAACAGAACTGTTAAGTCATCTTTTTTTTCCTTTTCTTTTCTTTCTCTCCAAACAGTCTCACTTTGCAGTACAGTCTGGTCCTGAACTCACTTATGTATGTGGCCTAGGATGGCACGGAATTCACAGCAATTCTCCTGCCGCAGGCTCTCGAGTGCTGGGTCTACAGACACACATCACCATATCCTAGTTTATGTGGGGCTGGAGAATAGAACTCAGGGCTTTTTGCTTATGAGGCAAGCACTCTAACCACTGTCCTATTCCTCCAGTCCTGGTGATTTTCTTTATGGGTCTTATATTACTGATGATAATGCAATTTGCATAAAAGAGGTACCTCTAGTGAAATCCTTTGAATAAAAATCAGAATGCATTTTCAAGTATTGTGGAACTTTAAAACTACTAAACGTTATCATTAAGTTTTATTTTACAAAGTGACTATCAGACTAAGGCCTCAACTCAAATCTATCTTCAGGTATACTTTCTCCAAAAGTTATTAAAATTCTACATCACAGCAGTATAGATATACTTACATGGACTGGCATGTTGAAGTAATCAGATTTAAATGCATCTGCCATTTCCCCGAAAGTACGAAGAGTATAGTCCCTGGCTGCTTGTTCAAAGCCAAATGCTTCTTGTGGCTTACTACATTCCTGCAAACAAACAAAAAGAATTGTGTTCCAAGGAACACTTAAAAATGCCAGGTATGTCTAGTCAACTGTCAAAACGGCAGAAAAAGAACAAGGTTTCACTTATTTTACTTCTATGTGAGGCTTACATTACAAAAAATAACCTGACTAAATAGTGAGGTTGTACTAACGAACAAATGAAATCAATTTTATTTCCTTGCTACTGAGCAGTTTGTTATTTTGGTTTTTGTTTGATTTGTTTTGTTTTGAGACAGTACCTCACTGTAGTCTAGGGCTGCTACTGAACTCAATACGTAGCCCAGGCTGGTCCTGAACTCATAGCAATCCTCTTGCCTCAACCACCCAAGTACTAAGATTACAGGCGTGTACCACCACATCCAGTGTATGTGGTCCTAGGGAATCAAACCCAGGCCATATTTTAACAACCACAAGTTTCAGGATCATATTTTCAATAGCAAAAAATCAGAAAAAGGCTGTCTTTATAATAAGCATTAAATCTGTAAAATCAAAAAATAGGCCAAAATAGAGACAAAACACTTGATAGAAACAGAATGGCTCTCAGGCTAGCAATATCTGACTATAACCTGACAATTTCTCTCTCTCTCTCTCTCTCTCTCTCTCTCTCTCTCTCACACACACACACACACACACACACACACACACACACACACACACACAAAATACTTGGAGGTTAACCAGAGTAGTGTAAGTTGTCCCAGCAGGCCAGCCAATGGAATTAAGTATTCCAAACCCCTTAAGTCCATCTCCACTACAAATAATAATCTAACGCCTTGTTCTGTCCCATGCCGAATAATTTCTACTTGGTAGAGGCAACTTTATGTACAGCTGTATGGAAAAGCACTAAAATCTTCCTATCTAAGCAGTACAACATAAATATGTTTACTATTACAATATAACATAATTTTAATATTCTAACTGCTTCACAGTATGAAATAACTCACATAAAGGTAACAGCAATCCTTCATGAATTTTATTTAAAATATCAATAATCACGGTGCTATATTAAAATACCTAAAGCAAAAAAGTAGACTATGTAATTCCATACTTAAATTAGAAAAGTCAGGATGAATATATGTCAAGGTATTAACAATAGCTTTCTATATACTATGAAGTCATATCTCTATTTTAAGCTATTTAATGTTTAAGAATTCTTACAAAGAGCGTGTAATGCTTTTACACTGGATTGTAACTATTAAAAAATATTTTTTTCCCTTTTGGCTATCTGTATACAGTGTGGAACTTCCTCCTAAGGACCGCTTTCCTATTCAGATCCAGCCCAGTTTTGTCATGGGCTTTATCCAATGTCAAATCTAAAACCAGCAGGCAAAAAAAAAAAGGTGGTTTAAAGGGAATTTCCTAATGCTACCTACCTGTCATTAATCCTTACCTGAGCCAAACACTTAGGACACCTCCAGTCTCCCTTGGGAACATCATGGAGTGGGGGAATCAAACAAAATGTATGGTAACTGTCATCACAGCCATCACACAAGAGAAGCCGGTCCTCATCATTGCCACTGCCACACAGGAGGCAGACATACAAGTCTACCTGCAAAAGTGAAAATGCATACAGGACAAGGTAACATTAACTACTTTTTGATTTTATGAAATTCTAAAGAATAAAACAGATTTCAAATGTAATCTAGTCTCTCCCATCCTGCTTCAAACAGTTCAACCTCTGTAAGAACTACTTTTAAATAAAAATATTTCACTTTATAGAAATATTTAAATACCACATCCATTCTCAATTCTAAAATGTTTTCTCCTAGCTATCTCAACTACTTAGTTTAAATAGACAGTGCCTGGTAGTTCAAACATAGTCTCTGAGACAAATAAGGTGTTAAACAGTAAACTATCAGCCTAACCATAAGTGGAATTTAGGAATAAAAAATTTAATTCTGCCAGATATAGAAAGAGAGAACACTGAATTTCCTATGTCAAAGTGCCATTTATTCTGATTAAGAGGTAATGGTTAAGAAGACTCCTAAATACTTACTGATAAAGTATGGTTATTTACTTGTTATAAGTTGAACAATATCCCCCCTAAAATGCATATGTTGAAGTCCTAATCTCAGTACCTCAGAACGTAACTAAGGTGGAGATAGAGCCTCTAAAGAAGTAAGGTAAAACTGGATCATTAGAATATGTCAACGCCACTGTGATGGGTATCTTTATATGACAGATTAGGACTCACACATGTACAGAATACAGAGCACATGGATAAACAGGATAGGACAATCAACAACTGCCAAGGATTGGCCTCAGAAGAAACCAAACCTGCTAACACCTTCATCTCAGAATTCCCAGCCCACAGAACTGAACAAAAATTTCTGTTACTGTTAATGTAGTCTGTGGTGCCTTCTTACATAAGGCCCAGCAAACTAACAGGTTACTCAATAAAAAGCTTAAAAAAATTCAGCTAACAAGAGATCTAACAATTTAAGTCCACTTTTTGTAGGATACAAAAACCTGGGCTCTGCCAATTTTTTGATGGTATCAGAGAGATATTTATGGAGAGAACAATCCACTAGTAGTTTTTCCTAACTCCAACATAAAAAAATAATGTTGTCAGGCTCTTCTCAGAATAGACAGGGAAGAAGGGCAACCTTTCCAGTGCCCTCAAGCTTTACTAAGTCTTAGCAAAGTTTCCAATAGAGTCAACAGGCTCCCCAGCTCTCTAACTCTGCTATGTCCTCACCACTAATGCCTGGCCGCTTTACTTTCTCCTTTTCTTCCTCCTCTTCTTCCTTTTCATTCCTTTCTTTCATTTTCCTTCTGCTAAATGGAAAGTTGGAAAATATCAACTATGTTTTGATCTAGCCTTGAGCTCAGCTAGAAATAGGGTAGTGACTTATGAACAATTTGGTGTGTAATATTCATCACCACTCTGCTAAATTAAATGTACTTCAGAAAAACAAGGACATTGGCACCCATCTCCATGTTATAACTTGAAAGTCAATTTTTGTGCTGGTGGCAGACACTACATAAACCAATCCTAAGGAAGATCAAAAATCCAAGCTTAGGGAAAAAGACTGAAAGGAAGAAAATAGAAAAAGGAAAGAAGAAAATGAAATGTCCACTCACAGCATTGGTGGCTTTCTTAGAACGGCTCTTTGGCTTTTCCTTCTCGCTTTCTACAATGTAATCTTTCTTCTCCAGGGGCTCCTGCTTGATGCTATTTTTCATTTCTTTCTCTGACAAAGGCAATCCAAAGTTAGGTCTTTATGTACTGTGCTTCCCTTTACTCCCTCCTTTCATCACCTTTCTTTCATAGCACATACTTACATAAACATAATTGCACATTTTCCATTTTAGTAGCAGTATCACTCAATGTTGCTATATTCAAGGGCTCAATGTTCACTGTTTATGGTAAGATGCAAATTCTCACATAAATTTCAAACTGCAGGTACTTACACAGTTCACCATCTAGACTTTCCCTGCATTCCACATTATCTCTCCATGATCTAAGATGATTTTCTGGTCAACTTTCTTGGTCTCCAACTTTCTGGTCCCAAAGATCGACAAATTTGGCTAAAAAACACTAGTTGACAAACTACTGACCTACACTAAATACTTTCCATAAACTGCTTAATTCTTCACAACAAACTCATTTCAAATACTAGAAAACGAATGTTAAAAGAAAACTATCTTTTGCTTTTTGGTTTTTTTTTTTTTTTTTTTTTTTTTTTTTTTTTTTTTTTTTTGAGACAGGGTCTTGCTCTGTAGCCCAGGTTGGTCCAGAAATCACTATGAAGTCCAGGCTGACTTTGGACTCACAGCAATACTCCTGTCTCAGCCTCCCAAGTGCTGAGATTACAGGCGTGCGCCACCACGCCCAGCTTACATGGCACTGGGGAATAAACTCTGGTTCTTAGGCCTTGACTCAGCACTTGCTAGGCAAGCACTTTAACTGTTGAGCCATTCCCCTGGCCCCCAAGAAAAGAAGTATCTTCAAGGTAATACAAGTAGGTAATTGATCAGTATTTAGATTCATAAATTGTTAGACTACTTTCCACTAAATTGTTCTGCTTTTCCACTAACTCATGAATTCCCAAGAGCTCCTTTAACAGTAATTTCTTCATTTGTTTGTACCTTTTATATAGGAGATAATTTCCCCATGAGAATCTCAAATTTATCTCTCACTGAGCAATTATTAAAATTCAAACTTGTAGCATCGCTGCCTTTCCTGAACCAAGTCAATGAGATGGTCAAATGCGCTATAACCTTAAATCATATTTTACAATGAAAATTATTAAACTAAATTTGAAAAAACATTTGCAACAAATGAGCAACTCACCTACATCCCTAATAGCTATAACATTTGTTTTTCTCTCTCTCCCATCTGCCAGTTATAAAAGACACAGATTGTTCCTTTGTGCCATAGGGTCTCACTTTGTCCACACTGATATCATATTATAGTTTTATTTCTCAAAACCCAATACAGTAAAGAGTACACAGTAATTACCCTAATGTCTACATAATCGGCAATTATATTTATTTATTTACTTCTTTCTAATTCAGGGATACATTTTCTTACCATTTTCACATTTCAGAGTTGGACAACCCATTCGACGTCGCAGATTATGAGTTCTGGCTTCTGTTGTCTCTTCTGGCTCTACTTTAATACTCATAGCCTTTAAAAAAAAAGGGGGGGGGTTATATGTGTGTGTGTGTGTGTGTGTGTGTGTGTGTGTGTGTGTGTGTGTACTTCTTGTTACCACTTGGATCCTGAGTGTACCCCAAAAGCCTCATGTATTTGGAACCCTGCGCTGTTGAGAAGTGGGGCCTGGCTGAAAGTGGCAGGTGCGTGGGGCATGGACTGAAAGGATTGGGTCAGTTCACTGAGATTGGGAATTTCCCAAGGCAGAGCTTTCAGGTTTGAGTTAATGACTTAAAGGCCAGTAAGTGAGAGAAGTATGCACCTTAGGAGTCAGGGGCCCAACAGTCAGCTTCGACTAAGGCTTTAGGCTTGCCTGAGTCTCCAGATTCTGACCTGTTTCTTTCTTCGTAACAGTGAGAGACCTTCTGAAAAGAAATCTTCCCTCCCTTAAATTGTGCATACTTGTTGGGTATTTTGTCCCAGTAATTATGAAGTAACTAAGACACTTTCTTTCACAAGATACAAATATATTTTCTTTTCTTTTTTCTTTTTTGAGACAGGGTCTTGCTCTGTAGCTCAAGCTGGTCCCTGAACTCACTATGGAGCCCAGGCTGGCCTTGGACTCACAACTATCCCCGTCTTAGCCTCCCAAGTTCTGAGATCACAGCATTTTTTCTTTTCTTTTTTAAATTTTGCAGTACTAGCACTGAACACAAGAAGTCACACTGAACTGCACCCTCTGTATTTTCTAATTTTTTATTTTGAGATAAATATCATTAAACTGTTCAGGTTTGGCTCAAATTTGCAATCCTCCTGCTTCAGCCTCCCACAGAACTGGAATTACAGGCACACACCTCTGCTTCTGGCTAGAAAAGAAATATTTATTAAAATCTTGTAATTCATACGTATTAACTGGGAATTCAAAATATACTTCTCTTCCTTTTTAGAGGAAAAACTGCATCTCTGACATTACTCTCATTTAATAAAAGTATGAGTGATATCAGAGGTTGGAAGAATATTCTTCCCTATCACATGTAATCAAATCTGCTGTGAATATTTAAATTTTAAAAATATATTAAAGGCGGGGCTGGAGGAATGGCTCAGCAGTTAAAGCGCTTGAGCAAGCGCTAAGCTAAGCGCTAAGTACCTGAGTTTGATTCCCCAGCACCACATAAGCTGGGTGTGGTGGCATACGCCTGTAATCCCAGCACTTGGGAGGCTAAGACAGGAGGATCGCCGTGAGTACAAGGCCAACCTGGGATCTGAAGTGAATTCAGGACCAGCCTGGACCACAGAGCAAGACCCTGTCTCAAAAAAAAAAAAAATATATATATATATATATATACATATGTATGTATTAAAGGCACAAAGCCACTAGTCCCCCCTCCAAAAACTCCCCCACCTCAAACACACCGTTCCATTCTTTCTGCCACTTTCTGAGGTAGTTTTGGAAATCTTCTTTCACAAGTGACTGCTATAGCCAAGTGCTGTCTAAAGAAAAGGCAGACTTGTAAAAACATTACGGTGTCCTCATACACCTTACAATTAGACCAGGCACCATGTAATTTCTGGTCTTCCCTAAATTCAAACTGACCATAAAAGAAAAACTTTGTTTTTTGGGATAGGATGTCACTCTACAGTCCAAAATGGTTTTTAACTCACTAAGTAGCCCAGGCTGGCCTCAAAGTCATAGTATTCCTCCTGCCTTCAGCCCCCGAGTGAAAGGATTACAGGGGTACACTACCACACCCAGCTTATGTGGTCCTGGGAAATAAAACCAAAGGCCTTGTACTTGCTAGTCAAGCATTTTAATGCTGGGCTATGCCCGCAGCCCAAAAGATAAACATTTTGAATTGATTCAGAACACTGAGGCAGCTGTAACAGAGCAACTAAAGACAATCACAAGATGACTTCCAGAACTGCCTCAAAGACTGGCAAGAATGGTGGGATAAGTGAGTTTGAAGTGTAGGGGATATTCTGAGGAGTATTAACAGTGCTCTTTGCCTTTTAGTCTTTTACTATAATAACATTTTTAAAAATTTAAATATTCATTGTACTTTGTGATCATACCTTACATGTAGATCAAAAAAAGAGAAAAAAAATGAAAACTTCAGAAACAAATTATGAGGAATGTTACTACCCCAAAATGGGAGCTACACTTATTTTCCTCCTATAAGCTTCTCGTTTCTTATGTATTCCCCAAGGTTGTAGTCAATACCGCTGTGCCAAGTCCCAAGCAGTCACAAAAACAACACAACTTCATTATCTAGAATTTTGCTGACCTCTTCCAAAGTTTACCAACACTTACTGAAAATTCAGTTCTCATAATTTCCTAAAAATGCCTTTAACCACTATCATAAACCACTCTTCTGCTGGTGATGTAGCTCAGTGATGGAGCGTTTGCTAGCTGATGCAAGGCTTTGCATTCAACACCCAGTACTGCAGTAAATAGAAAAATTATATTTTTAACACTAGTAAACTATATTTCTTCCTCACTGAGGATATTTTAAACTTGTCCCAGTTTCTATTGTCTCCTGAAGTTCTGGTATTTGTTGGAAAAGCAAAGAGAATCATTTTCATGGTCTATAACACTGAAATGTTTATACAATTATTTATCACTTTATCCGTGATTATTCGTGCACACTAAGGATGTCAAGAGCTAGCAGAATTTCTTCCAGGGATGGTATCATTACCAATGTGACATCAAGTTAAACCCTGGCATCTGTACTTAAAGATCACATACAATGGCTGGAGAAATGGCACAGCGGTTAAAGTGCTTGCCTAGCAAGCCCAAGGCCCTGAGCTGATTTTGCAGCATCACATAAACCAGGTGTTGTGGCACGTCCCTTAATCCCAGCACTCAGGAAGCTGAAGCATGAGGACTCTGAATCCAAGGCTAGTCTGGGCTCCATAGTAAATTCAGGACTAGCCTGGGTTACAAAGCAAGACCCTGTCTCCTACTTCCCCACCCCTCCAAAAAAAAAATTAATCACGAATATGGTCCAGAAGAACTTGGACTGAGATTTAAATTTGTTTATGGACTTCGAGTAACCAGATTTTCTTATTCTGGGTAGTTCCCTTCATTCAGAAAAATGGGGTCACTAAGTTTTTCGTATCTCTTATGTATTAAAATAAGCTCTTATTTATCTACCTCTTCAGAAAACAAAATGGCTAATTCTTTTTTTCATCTTTTCCAATGATTACTGAACAGCCAATTTAGGCCTAGGATTTCTGAAATATGAGGCTTCATAGCTCTAAATAGTTGACTATCTTATCCCCAAATTTGAAAACTTGAAGGCCCACCAGGCTAGACAGAAATCTACAACTTTCACAACTCTATAGTATATGGAAACAAGGAAACTGGAAAAATTCTCTTCCTTTCCCAGAAGAAACTTTTGAGCAGAAAAATCTTAAAGCAAATAATCTTTTACACTGTTTTTTTCACTCTTCCTGATTTTCCCTCATGTGCACGTACACATTCATGCATGATTTCTTCCTTTTTGTGGTACTCGGGACTGAACCCATGACTTTTATTATCAGCTACACCTCAGCCCATTTCTATTTTCATTTTGTAACAGAGCCTTGCTAAGTTGCTAAGTTGCCTAGGCTGGGCTAAAACTCGCATTCCTCTTGCCTCAGTCTCCCAGAGTACTGGGATTACAGGCCTATGCCACCAGACCCAGCTACTTTTTTACTTAGCCTTATTTATTTAATGCTACTTCATCTAATTCTTCTGTTAGTATAAATACCTGCCAGTAATTCCATACTGCTTTTTCCATTAAGTTCTAGAAAAATGGCTCACTATATTGGAACCTCTGTTTAAAAAATAAATAAATATTCCCCTCATCTTCTCATCTCTCACTTCTAATCTCTAACAAACACTGCCGAATTTTGTGAAAATAATGGGCAATCTAAGTAGGAACCCAAGAGCACCAGTTCTTCCTGAGACTCTGACCACTAACAACTAAGCAAAGGTCTGTCCAGGTAGCATGAACCCAGAAAGAATTCTTCAATTCCTTACTCTTTCCTAGCACAATTCCCCACTCCTGCCCCATTTCAAGTGTAAAAACTCGAATACACAAAGCATCCCTTTGTGAGACAAACAAGACTCAAAATGACAAAGAGCACAAAGCCACTGGCACTACAGCTCAACTATTTTTTTCTCAGCAACCTTGTGAAGCCCTTACCTCTGCTCTCATGCGTTTGGCTCGTCGGGCTGGGGGACACATTTCCGAGGGCTGCACAGATTGTCTCTGGGGAATATCATGGGGTTTGTACTCCTTATCCTTTGTGTCTGTGGTCAGGTTGGGCTTCTGTAGACACTAGAAATAAAACATAATTGTAATGATGAATTTACTTTTTTTGTTTTTAACACTAATACACGTTGGTAATTTTTTTGTTTTGTTTTTTGAGATGGTATTGCTCTGTAACCAAGGCTGGTCGTAAATTCACTATGTAGCCCAGACTAGCCTTGGACTTGGCAATCCTTCTCCCTTAGCCTCCTCAGTGCTGGGATTACAGGCATGTGCCACCATACGCAACTTTAAATTTTTAAAAGGTATATTGTTATATACACAGATAACAAATGTGCTTTTTAAAGTTTTAAATAAATACAAAGACAAACCTATAAATACCAAGATATGCATATAAATACATATAACCACTTAAAATTTTTTACTAGGGGCTGAAGGAATAGCTCAGCAGTTAGCTCTTGCCTAGCAAGCTGAAGGCCCTGAGTTTGATTAACCAGCACCACATAAACCTGGGCATGGTGACACACACCTGTAATCTCAGCATTTGGGAGGCTGAGGCAGGAGGATTGCCGTGAGTTTGAGGCCAGAATGGGCTCCATGGTGAGTTCAGGACCAGCCTGGACTGAAGAGCCAGATCCTGCTTATTTTAAAAAAAAAAAATCTAGCAGGTAAAATAGTAGTGCTTTGTAAGGCAGTACCTTACTTTATTGTGATCAAGTTATAAAAAGTCACAGCAGACTCAAAGCATTCCCAGTGAGCCAACTGTAATTGACCTGTACTTGCAACTGTTAATTAAAGACCCAATCTGTTAGAAAGGCCCCTTATAGTAAGTTCCAAAAAGTGTTTTTCATAGTAAGACTAGATCATTTAAAAAGTATTTACAGTAATGAAATAGAATCCAGCAGTTTTCTGAGATTTCACAATCATCTAGTTCAGATATAACTGGCAACATTATCAAGATGTCATCTGACTTATAGAAAACAGTCTTTGACTAAAATATTCTTTTCTAGGGCTTCCTTGTACCTTACCATATTACTACAACATGTAACTCACAAAGCAAAGAGAAAGTCCACAGCAATAACCGAGATCTGATCACACAGTGACTCTACTATCTTTGTATTTTTCCATTTAGTTTGATTTTAATAGATAATTAAGGGCATACATTCTAACACAACAAAATGCTGCCACTGAAGCTAATAAGAATTTCAAGCAAGTATTTTTTTCATAAGAGTACCCCAAACATCAACAAGCATTTCTGGCATCTTAATTTGATTATATATGCATTAAAAATTCATTAACACGTTAATACATACAACCTGGAGAATATGGGCCCACACATATCACTTCTGACCACTTTTTTTCCCGTTCCCTTTCCCACCCCTTTTCCCTTCCTCTTACCGACAGTGTCTCTGCCTTTCCCCTAAGCAGTCTATCTCTTTATTTCCTCCCCCTCTCTTACACTGGTATCTTTTTAGGCATTTTATTTCTTGGCAATCTCATATAAGAGATACAATGCAATACTTAATCTTTTGTGTTGGTCCACTTTGCTGTGCATTAGTGACTTAGGATATTCCCCATGTTTTTACAAATGCTTCACATCTACCTTTCTTTACAGAAGCAGAATAGTCCATTAGGTATACATACCCATTTCCTTTATTCACCTGTTGCCTGGCATCTAGGCTGCTTCCAGGATTTAGCTATTGGGAGTTTTGCTGCTATAAACATAGGAATGTATGTGTCCCTGATCAGATGATTTGAGTCCTTTTGGAAAGATACCCAAGAGAGCTATGGCCAGGTCAAGTAATATTTCTATCTTCAGCTTTCTAAGGAATCTCCAAACTGCTTTCCATGGTGGTTGTACCAGTTTACAATCCCACCAACAGTACAGAAGTGTTCCTTTCTCCCCATTACCCAGCCAACTTTGGTTGAATTACTGCTGAAAGCCAGTCTCAATTAAGTGAGATAGAATCTCAGTGTTAATTTGATTTGCAGTAAGAGAAGCATTTTTAAAAGGGTTCCAAAATGTAACCACCTAGGGAGTGTTCTATCACTTGCAATTGGCATGAGATATATGGAAACAACAAATTTCCAGAATTATTTGTGCTGTGAGCACCATTACTATCTTGTAGTTTCTTGAACAAGACTGGCTTCTTTCCCTTAATATCTGTCAAGTAAATACAGACTGCAAGAAGGAGAACAAGGGGCTGGAGGAATAGCTCTGCAGTTAAAGTGTTTGCCTTGAAGTGCTAAGTCAAGCACGAAGTACTGGAGATCTATTTCCCAGCACCACAGAAGCCGGGCATAGTCGTGCACACCTGTAATCCCATCACTCAAGAGGCTGAGGCAGGAGAACTGCCATGAGTCCAAGGCCAGACTGGGCTCCAGAGTGAGTTCAGGACCAGCCTAGTCTACAGAGTGAGACCCTGTCTCAAAAAAAAGAAAAGAAAAAAAAGGACAAAAGAAAGCACAGAGCAACAAATTGACCAAATCTATTTCTAATATTTAAGAAAAATGATACACTAGAAAATACTGATAGTGGTTTACTTTCAGAACAAGTAATGGACCTACCAAATCAATGAATATTAAATATTCTGCTCATCCTAATTAAATGTATATTCATTTGATCTGGTAAAGTTAATGACATTTATAACAACTAATAGCCTGGAAAAGCACTAATAAGATAGATACTAATAATAGAATGCATAGACACTAATAATAGAAATTGAATTTTAAAATCATTGTAGAACAATACCTCCCTTTTTGTAACAATTCTCTGAGCACAAAGGTTTGTCCAACCATGGCCAGTGGGGCTGCCTGTGGCCCAGGATGGATTGGAATGCAGGCTAATACCATTTTTAAAATTTTCTTAAAACATGAGATTTTTACGTGATTTGTGAGTGACATATATATATTCTGATTACTTGTATATATCAACTGTATTAGATGTTTTATATGCAGCCCAAGACAATTATTCACTCAATGCAGCCCAGACAAGCCAAAAGGCTGAGCACCCATGAAGGTCGGAAGGGAGAAATAAAAAAGTATTTAACACTTAAATTAGCCCTTTTTTGTACTACATTTACTTTCTACTTGTAACACAAAAGTGTGAGACTAGGGAAATACTAGTTGATCGGAATCATATGACTAAATGGATAAGAAATTCAGATATATATAAGTTCCTATTTCCCACTGGTGTGGACGGTTTCATCATCTATGGTCAGTGTGGTTTTGCAAAGACTTTACAGATATACCTAAGGTACAATCAAGCTGAGCAGCTCTTTAGAATACAAATAACTTCACTATTTTGCTTCAAATCATAATACAAAATGGATACCTGATGTATTAGTTTTATAGCTAATGCTATAAATCCGAGGCTCTAATTTTAACCTTTGCTAACTGTGATTTAGAAGTGATTAGCATCGTCACATCATAATCATATCATCTCACAGAGACAAAGCAATCCCTTAAGACATTTAGAAAACATGGTTACAGAAGTTAGGAGCCTGTGTTCCACTATGCAAGTACATCACTGCTGAACTTTTTTCAAGCTTCCTAAAACTTAATTTGGGCTCTGGTTTACCCCTTTGCACAATTACGTCACTGTGCACTGTTCTTTTATTTTTGTTTAAACTACATGTTTTTCAATTCTTTGCTCAAAATATTAATTTCAAAAATCAGAAATAGGTGTAGGGGCTGGTAGTGCACCTCAATGGTGGAGTGTATGCTTACCATACACAAACTCCTGAGCTCAATCAGTACCTTCAGTACCATACACACAGAAACCAACCTTTAGGAAAAATCAATTAGGTTTCAAGGTCTGGGTGTAAAAATGGAATACCTATCTGGGGAACTGTAATGCCAACCCTTTGGAAAGTTGAAGATGGAAAATCTTAAGTTTGAGCCCAGCCTAGGCAACTTTGTAGGACGCTGTCTCAAAATAAAAGGGGACAAGAAAAACATAGCAATGTGAAGGCTTTGGGTTCAATCCCAGATAAGGGGAAAGGGAGGGGTGAAGAATGCAAAAGTCATTAGAAATCATGCTTTCAAAAACAGTAACATTCATCAGTGACTACAATAAACTTCGCACATAATCAGTCCCTCAACAAACACTTATCTGTGCTGCACATGTAGTGTTTGTGAAGAATCATCTTTACATATTCCTTGTAGACTGTGCTTTTCAACTATGACATTACATTCCTCTTTAAGTATACAAATGACATGTTTCTAAAATATTGCAATTCATATGGGAGATACACCATCTCTTTCCTTATTCACTGTAACCTCCATATTTAGGAAGACTTCAAGAGAAAAATTAAATGTACTATTTTTTACACATTTGAAGTTCCAAACAACTTCACCCATGGGGCTGTTGGTATGTTAAAAAAAAAAAAAAAAAAAAACTTTCTGAATATCCAACTGGCTACTGCTTTGTAGGCTAAAAAGTTCACCTAAAATCAAGAAAGGAAAAATGAAAGAATAAACAGGATGGTATGAAAATCTATAGAATTTAAGCCTTACCAATGGTATGAAACTTTAATATTAGGACTGCTTGTTTTTCCTCAGAAACTGTTATCTATTGTGTACTGTTCTTCCTCCCAACCCCCAAATCATTCTTTTTATTAGTATCTACCTTTCTATAGCACAGAAATAATGCTTAGAATTACAGGGCTCAATGCTCTAGTCTGAAAATCAGACATAAACAGATTGTGAAATTTCTATCAGAACCTTTAAGTAAGAAGTTTTTATAATATCATTTTGCTTTAACAAGATAAAAATTTTAACCAAATATTAGCACAAATGCCATTTTTGTTTGGGAACAAATATACTGAGATAGGAACTATCGGAAGTAGAACCCATTACCTATGCAGTGTTAGGTCCCTATCCTAAGTGTTCTATTTGAAAACGTTCTCAGGAATCTGAGGCAGCACAGGAGGACTGGAAAATTACTTCATAGGTTATACACTTTCCTGAGACAACTAGTGATCCTTTACCAAGTGAATGCAAAAGCACAAGCCTTAACATGTAGATAATTTCTTAATTTAAAAAAAAACCTGTAGACAAGTAAACAAAGATTATCAGTTTTGACAATCTTATTCATTCCAAAAACAAACGTCTAAGTATGGTTCCTCCTCTCAAAACAACAAAAACACTGAAGGAAATATTTACAAAACAAAGTCTTCTAAGCAGCATCTTTCAAAGACCTTTCATTCCCTCTAAAAAAAACAATGTGAAGCAGTAAAGTAAAACATGGATGGCTGGGACCAAAACTTACCCTTAAGCTGTCTCCAGACAGAAATAAGTTATATGGGTTGAGGATTCGTTCATAATGTCCTCTAATATGTGAGCCCACAGCTTTGCCAGGAGCAAACCCCATCTTCGTGGCGATTTTGGTCCATTTTCTATCCTTGCAAACAACTGCAAACCCACCTTCTTCTGCAACTAACTGTTAAAATAACACAGTAAGTTAGAAACACCTACATGAAAATCACTTCTACTTCCCCTATGCCTACGTAGGACTGATTCCAAGAACAAAATGTTCCTGGCTATGGATATTTACACACACACACACACACACACACACACACACACACACACACACACGCACGCACACGCGCGTGTGTATGTGTGCACGCGTGTGTGTTGCAATTTTTTGTTTATTTCCTTTTTGACACAGAGTCTCTATCATCTAGGATGGTCATGAATTCACGATGTAGCCCAGGCTGGTCTCAAACTCTTAACAATCCTCCTGCCTCAGCCTCCTCAGTGCTGGGATTACATGCCAGTGCCAGAATTACAGGCATGCCGACCACACTTAACTACTGTATTATGTATAGTGTTGGAGGATCAAATGCAGGGCCTTGAACTTCCCTAAGTAAGTGCTCTAATAACTGTGCTATGCCCCCAGCCCAATGGTTATCCTTTAAAAATGTATCTCTTCTGACAGCATGGTCTATAAACATTTTGTCTTTTCCAAAGTTACTTCTCACTTCTCCAAAGCAGTTATCTTAGAATAACTAGACTAACAACTAGATTTTCACTAGAGAAAGGATTCTGATACTTGGTCCTACTCTGTAACCCTCAGTATCTTCAGAGAGATTTGGTGAAAATAATGTAGGCTTTAGAACTAGAACCTGAATGGATTATGGGTCAGCTTTTGCCTTGGTCAATTCTTTAAAAATCTTCAAGAGACTCACTTTCCTAGTATGTACCAAAATGGGAAAGACTAGTTCTCAGGATTACCACAAACTTTTAAATGAAAAAAAAGTGAAGCAAAACACTTTACAAATTTTCCATATCTGATAAGAGCCTGATTCCAGTCATTCAAAAAAAAAAAACCTGAAAATTTTATTACATATTTTGAAGAGTAAGTTTAAGGCAAAGAATATCAAATTCATTCTGTCAGAAAGATTATTAAATAAGTAAAAATGTCATCAGCACTTTACCTTATTTAGCTGAAACAAGTCCAAGATCTTCCTTTCCACATGTGGAATTTTCAGAGTACTTCCCTGTAACTCCCAGTACTTGGCAATCTGGTCCAGGAAATTCAGTTTTACACGAGTTTGAGCCTACATCACAAAGAACTGAGATTTAACTTCACCTACCTTTTTCATGTACCTACAGCTATGCAGCCCCACCCCAGGCATTCATTTTGCTTATTTTAAAGCCCTTGCCTACTACCTGGCCATATGGTGTTTTCATTTTTAGAATACGTAAGTACAAAACTATTTTTAAGTCAACAGAAGAAAAGCAGCCAAAAGTATGTAAAATAAAGCTGCTGAAATAATCATACATCAATTAATTCAATCCTTACCATGTGCCAGGTAAGGCATTAAATATTAAGTAAACCCTCCCATAACATAAATAGCCACTCTGAAATGCTGTTCATTTAGGAGGTATCATAACCCAGCTAGCTACATGGGAGGCTGACACAGAAAAGGTTTATAAAATCTAAGACACACAAGACAATTTAGCAAGACCTTGTCTCAAAATAAAAATTAAAAAGGGCTAGCTTTGAAGGTCATGGGTTCAATCTCCACTGTACTACAAAACAAAATTTCAAAGGGCAGAGACCTGGGGGAATAGCACAGTGATTAAAACACTTGCCTAGCAAGTGTAAGGCTCCCAGTTCAATTCCCCAGCACCACATTAAGCTAGATGTGGTGGCACACGCCTGTAATCCCAGCATCTGGGAGGCCAAGGCAGGACTGTCATAAGTATATAAGGCCAGCCTGGGCCAGAGAATGAGGTCAGGACCAGTCCGGAGTAGAGACAGAGAGCCTGTGTCAGAAAGACAGACAGACAGAAAGAGAGAGGGGGAGAAGGAGAGAGGGAGGGAGGGAGGGAGGGGGGAATGGAGGGAGGGAAGAAGGAAAAAAGAAAAAAGAGAGAAAAAGGAGACAAAGAGGAAAAAAGAAAAATTATCTAAATCCCTAGTATTCCATATTCTTCTTGGAAAACTAAAGTGTCCTATTAGACTTAAGTTACATACTTTGAAGAAAATTAGGGTTAAAACAGTAATTTCTACTTTTTGATTCTCAAAGTAGGTTCTTTTCAAAACCTAAATTCTTTTTTTTTCAACCTAAATTCTAATGATTAACGCCAAAAGTAAGGATTCATAGGCATTAACTGCCCAAAATATAATGACCAACAGAAACCAGTTTTTTAAGGAGACTGGAGGAATTGCTCAGCAGTTAAAAGCAGTTGCCTAGCAAGTGCTAAGTCAAGTGCTACATGCCCGAGTTAGAGTCCCCAGCACCATTTACGCTGGGTGTGGTGGCACACGCCTGTAATCCCAGCACTGGGAGGCTAAGGCAGGATTGCCATGAATCCAAGGCCAGCCTGAGTTCCCTAGTGAGTTCAGGACCAGCCTGGGCTACAGAGTGAGACCCTGTCTCAAAACAAAACAAAACCACTGGTTTTAACAAAATTTGGTTTCCTACAATTGCCTTAACTGTTATTATGTGGCCTTCAAGACTCAATTACTAGCCCTATTTTTAATTCAATAAAACAACCAGAACAGCACCTCTTCACACAGGATTCCCCTGAAATATAAGCAACCAGTTACTAGTGAGAACATTACCTCCAACTCATTCAGTCTCTGGATACGTGGAGTAAAATGAAGTTTATCAACATCACATGCAAATGGTGGCTGCCATGCCTAGGAGAGCGCAAAAGATCTAATTAGAAGAGTTAATAATTATTTCAAACTTATTTTACAACTAAAATCAAGGTTACAATAAACCTGTATTTAACCAGCCAAACAAAATATGATATAGAAACATGGTTTCTCAACCTTATCTCCACCAAAATAGCACAATATGTATGATGTATGAAGACTCTTTCCCAATCAGTGATACATTCTCTATGTACCTCTCCCCACTTCTAGCCCCAGCAATATCACTAAGAGTCAGTCTCTGTCCAAAAGACACTGATTTAGACAAAAACGTTGACTTTCTCCCTTACCATAGAAGTAGCTCTCTATGAAACACCTACGTTAATCAAATTACCTATAAAAAATTGTATATTTATTTAGCCTTCTAGTAACATTGGATTTTATTATGAAATTCATGATAAGTTCTTTAGTAGAAGGAAGATGAACTAGCATCCAATGCCAATTTTTAAAGTCATCCTTCATTTGCCTACTCAACATCTGTTCTCTAGAGAATTACCCCATAATAGAAACACTATCATGAAGAAATAAGTAGAAAAATATATATGGGGCTGGAGAAATAGTTCAGTGGTTAAAGTGCTTAGCTAAGTACCTCAGTTTGATTCCCCAGCACCACATAAACTGCGGATGGGGGCGGCACATGGCCCGTAATCTCAGCACTCCAGAGGCTGAGACAGGAGGACTGCTGTGAGTCCAAGGCCAGCCTGGGCTCCATAGTGAATTCAGGACCAGCCTGGGCTATAAAGCAAGACCCTGTCTTTATTTTAAAAAAACAAAACAAAACAAAACAAAACAAAAAACAAAAAACAAAAAACAGATTGTTCCTAGTGGTCTTAGAAAAATATGTATGAACTGTTACCTGTATGTGGACTGGAACCAAACGATCACAAGACGGATAGTTAAAGGTATTTTAAAAGTATCCCGTTTTAATGAGTTTTAGAGATAATTAAAAAGTCTACAGATGTGCAATGGTGATGGTTACCAAGATATATAGGTGCTCTTAGTGTCTTTAAACTATTTTGGCAAAATTTTTAAATATATTTACAACCAATATTAGGAATATGTGAAAAACTGTGTACTCCAATAGTAGATTAGTAAATTTCTGAAGGACAATTAGGAAGACTATAAAGTATATAGAATACCTAGCAATTCCTTCTGGTAGAAACTTATATTTATTACCATTCCAACAGTAGGATATAGGAATAAGAAGAATCACTGCAGAATTACTTCAACCTAATGCTTAATATCTATCCATATGAAGACTAAATACATGGTAACATATTTGTAAATAACAAATACCATGCAGCTCTAATAAATAGAATTATCTAAATGGTCTACTACAGACATATCCAATAGGCAATCAATAAAAGAACAAAGCATGTAAGTTGTATTAGGAGTTTCACAAATTTAAAGAACATCATTAGAGTACTGAGGAGATACATAGTTCAGTGGCAGAGGTCATGAGGTCAATCACCAGTACAACAAAAATAAAGCAAACAAAATTTTAAAAGGAAGGGTGCTTTTTGAACTTTAAAGTCAATACAGTTAGAATTTATAATTGTTTTTAATGTAAAATAAGGTTTTGTTTTCAGTGATAACAAAGGCTTCAGCTGAAATGCTCATTAGCAATGGCAGATAAAACGTTATCAGTAAAATGCCAGTTATCAGTCATACTGCTGATTATGGATTACAGAGTTAAATAACAGATTTTAAAAACAATAGCAGATTACACACAGGGCTGGGCGTTTGTTAGCCAGCACCTGAGAGGCTGAGACAAAAGGAATTAAGAGTTCAAGGCTAACCTGAGCTACACAGTGAGAACCTATCTCAAAAAAACAAACAAACAAGAAAGCTGATCACAAATTAGGATAAAACTATTTGGTATCTATTTCCATGCCAAAAGAAAAGAATAATGAAAAAGGAAAAAGGCAATTAGGTGTGGTGGTACATTCCTGTAATCTCTGTACTTAAAAGACTAAGGCAGGAAGATTACCATGACAAGCCTGGGCTACAGCAGTTAAGTTCAGGCCCAGACTGCAGAGCAAGACTCAATCTCAAAAACAAACAAACAAAAAAAAATACAGTATTAACTGTTTGAGGACACAATAAAGCCTACCAGGTGGCACACATCTTTAATCCCAGGAGGCTGAAGTGGAAAAGGACTGCCTCTGAGGCCAGCCTGGGACTACATAATGAGTTCAGGACCAGCTCCAACTACAAGAGAGACCCTGTCTCAAAAACAAAAAAATAAATACAAGTAAATTCTTCAAGTGTTTAGTGAGCTCCTTTCTCAAAATAAACTCCAGTACACTGAGAGGCTGAAGAAAGAGGATTATAAACTCAGAACTCAGCCAAGGCAATTTGTCAACTTAGTATCTGATCTCAAAGCTAAAGATCAAAAAAGGTCTGGGAATGTAGTTCATATCACTCATTGCAAAGGCCTTGGGTTCAATCTCCAATGCCACAAAAGAAAGAAATAAAAGCAAGTATGATACTATGTCCAAATATGCTAAACTAAAATTTAAAGGCGACTATTTTTCCTTGATTGACCAGATAATATGCTTTCTATCCCAAAACAGATGTAGGATTTCACGTTCTCAAAAGTCCATAGAAGTTGTATAAGTTAAAAGTTGGTATCTTTGTATGAATATATGCATATACAGAACTTATGCTCATTTTTGCCAGACTCTTCAAATAAAAAATAAATTCTAAAAAATCAAAAGGAAAACAATCCATAACTGTCACTTAAGAAGTTCACATAGTGGGTATATTTTTAAATTATAGAAATGTTTCAGAAGATCTTTTCTTCATTAAAAACAGATCACCACAGGGGCTGGAGGAATGGCTCAGCAGTTAAAGCGCTTGTATTGCAAGCGCTAAGTACCCTAGTTCGATTCCCCAGCACCACATAAGCTGGGTGTGGTGGCACACGCCTGTAATACCAGCACTTGGGAGGCTGAGACAGAATTGCCTGAGTCCAAGGCCAGCCTGGGCTCTGAAGTGAGTTCAGGACCAGCCTGGACCAGAGTGAGACCCTTTCTCAAAAGAAAAAAAAATCACAAAGTTTATCATCTTTTTGGTTACAGTAGATGAGAGAAAAGACATTTCATTGGGTTCAGGGTCTTTCAGCGTCAGCAGCAAAGCAGTACTCCAATAAAGGAATTACATACTGGATGCTGCTCATTATCACAGGAACTCACAACATCCTTGGCATTATCTGGCCTTACTAGGTCATGAGTTTTTTGTTTTGCTTTGTTTTAATTTTCTTGTGTTACTGAGGATGGAGCCCAGGGACTTCACACTGAGCTGCATCCCCAGCTCCTTGATTCTTTTGATTTTGAGAGTCTCACTAAATCACCCAATTTCCAGGTTGGCTGGAACTTGTTATCTTCCTGCCTCAACTTTCCAGAATGCTCGGATTACAGGTCAGTGCCACCAAGATTTTAAACAAGAAGGGAAAGAGGCCAGTAAGAATAAAAGAACTAGAATTTTTTTTAAAAGGACAAAAACGAATTCTTTTTCTTTCTTTTACTTATTTATTTATTTTGAGGCAAGATCTCACCTCTTGTCCAGGCCAGTCCTGCCAGTCCTGAGTTGACTATGTATCCAACACTGGCCTTTACCTCTTGGCTGTCCTCTTGCCTCAGCCTGAGTGCTGGGATTACAGGCATGCATCACCATGCCTGGTTTATGTGGTACTTAAGAACTGGAATGCACGGCTTGTGCTTGCTAGGCAAGCACTTTAACCACTGAGCTACTCCTCCAGCCCTCAGAAGTGAATTTTTTTTGTGTGTATGTGTGGTACTGGTGATTAGGCCCAAAGCCTTTGCACTGAGCTATATTACATCCCCATCCCATTTATTTCTTTATTTTGAGACAGGGTCTCACCAAGATTATAGATGTGGGCCACCATGTCCAACTAAGAAGTAATAAATTTGAGCTGTTCTTGGTGACACAAACCTGTAATCCCAATACTCAGAGGTTGAGGCACAAGGATCCCAAGTTTGACCCCTACCTAAACACAACCTAGTGACCTAACAAGACTGTGTCCAAACAGAAATAAAAACAGCTGGGGATGGAGTTCACTATGAAGGCCCTGGGTTCAAACTCCAGTAACTCCTCCAAAAAAAAAAAAAAAAAAAAAAACTCATCATTTTGAAACAGAAAATAAATCTCAAATTAGCTAAATTAAAATTTCCATTTGTAAACACTGTGAAATTATTTGATTTGACATGTAAGTATCTAAAAAGGAAGTCATTTAATCCAAAGAGTAAAATAAACTTTTAGCCCCTATCAATAAAGTGAATAAATCATTTTTCTCACAGAAAAAAACAGCATTTCCGTTCTAATCAGAAGTAATAAAATTGTAGATTGCAAGCAGCTCTATAAATTCCCCGACAAGATTTTAATTTCCTTAGCTTTAAAACACTTCTACCTTTTCAAGATAAAAAGTGCAAGAGCTCTATTATCTAAAAACTCGAAATTATTTTCTGTAGCACTCAAAACTGTATTCCTTGAGAAAGCAATTAAGTAGGAAGCTGAAGCTTCAAAATCCTAAGAGAACTGAAAACATCAGGTAAACATTTTCCTTAATCCTGGCACAAACTTCACAACAACTTAACGTACATTCAACTGAGATATTTCAAAGACAAGATCAACTAGCGACAGAGTAACTTTCAAAGGATGCTGAAGATATTTTAAATGCCACAAAAATTTACTCTGTAGATGATCTGCTAGTAGTGTCCATGTATCTAATGTATCAGAATACTCTTTTAATCTTTCTAATTATAGAGAAGCTGTCATCATTTTGAGAACTGGTAATTAGCAAAATGAAAAAGTATATTCCAGACAGAGGCTATACAAGTTAGTTCTGACTCCCTGCAGACAAAACCAATTAAAAATCAGTGTCAAAAGCACATTCTTGTTACTTTACAAAGAATAACATTAACTAAGGGCCAAAGCATTTTTCTAATTGCAAATGTTTTAAGAAACCCAATCACCACAAAATAAACACACTCACAGAAATGCAACACAGTGCCAGCAGAAATAAAAACAATTTTCTAAATCTATATTCTTTGTACATAGGTCATTAAAATTAACACAAAACTTTGGTGCAAAAAAAAAAAAAAAAAAAAACTGGGCAGCTAGAGGAATGGCAAAGTGGTTAAAGCACTTGACTAGCAAGCACAAGGCCCTGAATTTAATTCCCCAGCACCACATAAAATAAAGCTGGGCATGGTGGCGCACACCGGTAATTCCAGCACCCGGGAGGTTATGGCAAGAGGATTGCCACTGAGTTCAAGACTAGCCTGGACTACACAGTGAGTTCAGGACCAGTCTAGGCTAAAGAACTAGACCATGTCTCAAAAAGGGTCTTGTTCTGCAGTCCAGGCTGGTCCTGAACTCACTGTGAAGCCCAGGTTAGCCTTGAACTCCAGGCAATCCTCCTGCCTCAGCCTCTCAGTGCTGGGATTACAGGCATGTACCACCATGCCCAGTTTTATGTGGTGCCAGGGAATCACTCAGGGCCTTGAGCTTGCTAGACAAGCACTTTAACCTCTGCACTATTTCTCCAGCCCTGGTGCAAAGTTGTAAGGAGCCAAACAAACCATAATATTCTACAAGTCAGTAATTCTTTCAACTGAAGACAACAAAACTTTCAGACTTAAGGATTTTAGAAACACATACTTGAAACAATTTAAAAGATCACCTGCTTATCAAAACCATAATTTTTAGGTCAGTAATATGCTCTTAAAACACCTTTCACAAATATAAAAGGTTGAATATCACAACTATAATAAATCTGTCTTACAAAGAAACCTGATGGAGGACAAACTGCCATTTGCCATTTTAGAAGAACTGTACTCATTGTCTTCCAAACAGAAATAAAATGCATTACTTTCAAGTAAGTTCCATGGGCTGGAGGAATGGAAGCACAGTGGTTAAGGCGCTTGCCAAGCAAACACAAGGCCCTGAGTTCGATTCCCCAGCACGACATAAACTGGGTGTAGTGGTGCATGCCTGTAATCCCCACCACTTGGGAGGCTGAGGTCAGAGAATTGCCTATTAAGTCCCAGACCAGCGTGGGCTACAGAAAGAAAGCCAGTCTCAAAAGAGGGAAAAAAAAAAAAAAAAAAAACAAGTTCTGCTTATTCCTCCCTTGCTTACTTCTATCGGGTTAAATGGTTAGACTTGGCACCAGCCAGCTTAAATTTGCCACCTATTTTTTCAAGGGCTGCATAAGACCTCCCCTCTTTAATGAGCCTTCTAGTCAAAAAAAAAAAAAAAGAAAGAAAGAAAGAAAAAAAAAAAACCTTTAAATGTGGGAGATTTTCTTTTTAAACTGTAGAATCATTTTTACAACTTTTAGAAGCTCTTAAGTAGTATATAGAACTGAGTATATGCTGGGCTGGGAGGGAGCTCAGTAGTAGAGCATTTGCACAGCTCGCACGAGCCCTGGGTTGAACCTTCAGCACTCACACATGCACACACACTCACCAACAGAATGGAGTGCATGTGAATTGTGCCTCAGCTAACAGGTGTTACAAAAGGTTCTGCAGGTTTCAAAATAAAACTTCCTAAATATCTTATGTATCTACTTTTCATACAAATTTTATCTTCCTCTTTCAGCTTTTCTCATTACCCCAATCTTCTCACTTTCAAACTCTTGTGACAGTACTTTTAACCAAGACATGACAACGGATAAAACACTTGCAATGGAGAACATCAGTGAGAGGCTGAAGAATAGGATGGATAGGAAGACTTGGATTGAGCTTTGTTTTTCCCTCCTTTACCAAAAATTTTTGTTTGCTTTTTGTGGTATTGGGATTTGAGCCCAAGACCTTTACATTGAGCTATATCCTCAGTCCATTTTTTATTTCTCATTTTGAAAGACTCACTAAGGCATTAAGTTGCCCAGGCTGGCTCGAACTTGTGATCCCCCTGCCTCAGCCTCCCATGAAGCCCTACACCACGAGCTCAGCCCCTTTACCACCAGTTTAAGGGGTCTCAATTTCTCCATTTTAAGAAAGTAGAAACAACAGCTACCTTTCAGGACCACAATGAGAACTAAGATTACAAATAAAAAGGCACTGTAACTGGAATGCAAAAATAAATATCATAACATTACATTTTAACTATTAAAATATAACTTTCCTCCAGCAAAAAAGGCATTGCAACCTCAACACTCAAGCAGCAGCTGACGTCTAAACAATAAAATCTTTTTTAAAAAATCTTTTAGTCTAACTCAGTTGGCATCTATGATCAACTAGCTTTTTACTGCATCAGCTGTAACACAAGTTAAGGGTTCCCACAAAACCCTGTTCCCCATTTTTTTTTTATCCAGGGTTATTTAGAGCACAGTGATGCCATTTACCTTCACCTGGTACTATACAGTATAACTGGTCTTAAAGAGGACTGGCTCTGCAGTCACACTGCATGGGTTCAAATCCTGTGGCTCTGTACTACATTAAGCTCCCTATATCTTAAGTATATGTACAAAAGGGGTGACTGTGAAGCTTAAGTAAAATAATACAGGTAATGCTCTTAAGCGGACATCTGGCATTTACTGTATTTCATAAATTGTCAAAAATGCTAGTTTTAAGAAACTGTAACTCATGTTACAGTAAATAAAAAAGAGGAAGAAATCAACTTGAGCAGAGTGATCAGTGTAGCTTGCGACTCTCAAAGAATATGGGCATGGTGGTATATGTCTGTGATTCCAGCTACTCAAAAAGCTGAGATCAAAGAATCCCTACAAGGCCAGCTGGCAATTTAGTGAGATCCTGTCTTAAAAAATAAAAGGGTTGGAGATGCAGGTCAGTGTGAAGATCCTAGGTTCAACCCCTGGTACTGGAAAAGAGAATTTATATGCCTATAACCCTACCTACTCAGAAAGCTGAGGTAGCCAGGCCAAGTGGTATCTTGGGAGGCAGGAGGATCACAAATTCAAGCCTAGCCTGGGCAACTAAGCAATTTCAACACCCTACCTATCTCAAAATCAAACAAAAAATGGGCTGGAAAGTTCAGTGTGCAGGACCTGGGTTGGATACCCAGTATAAAAAGGGAAGGGAAAATAAAAAGGCCGAGGCAGGAGAAAAGTCGCAACTCAGCAAGATTCTGTCTCAAATTAATTAATAACAAGAAGGTCTGCAGCTATACCTTAGAGGTAGAGCTCACATGTGCGCGCGCGCACACACACACACACACACACAGACCACTTATCAATTATAACAAATGTGCCTGTCACATTAATCTAAGATAATAATAAAAGGATAAAGTAGGTAATGGCGGGGTGTGTAAGAGTTCCAATTTATCAAATTTTCTAGAAATCTGTTTAGTGAAAAAAATCACTTTGATCAATTTTTGTTTTATGCTCCAAACCACTCTGCCTCCAATAGAGCCCTCGAAAAAGAAATGTGCATCTGCTTATTATAAAATCTAAGAAACTAAATTTTAAAATGCTATAAAAATAGTTCCACTTCAATATTTGTTTTTACCGGTTATTTGGGGATAATGCCTGACCTTTAGAAAACACTTTTTTTCATTACACAGAAGCAACACATACATGAATAACTTAATTTTTTTATTTAATCCTTTCACTGGTTTTACAATAGACCCTTCAAAGGATGACCAAAGAGAAAAAAAGCAAAGCTTGAGTGTGAATGAAACTGACTTGACTCTGAGCTCTGCACTGTGGACTGGCGGCTGAGCACATTTCCGTAAGGCCTCACCTTGGGATCTAAGGCGTTCTCCCTTACCCCTTCCTCTATGGCCCTGTTCCCCCTCTCTGCTTCTCGGCTGGCTGCCATGAACTAACCAAGCATCTTTGCTCCACCATTCTCTGGCCATGGTATTTCTTCTGCCCTGGAGCCAGTCAGTCAGCCTTATACTGAATTTCTTGAAACCATGAACCAAATTAAACCTGTCTTCCTTTACATTGTAGGTGTTGGTTATTATGTCTCAGCAGTGGGAAAGGTGACTAACAGACAGAAAGAAGCCACTTATTCATAAATCCTGTATTTATTCCTACTATTCCCTTTCCACTGCTCTACAACCCAAATTTTAGGGCTTAGGACCACCTTAAACTACTAACAATCAAAAACACTGGAATGTTAGTTTATGTAAAATTATATCTATCAATTATTATCACAATAGAAATTAAAATGACTACTTTAGTGGTAGTGAGGATTGAGCTCTAAACCTTCACACTGAGCTATATCCCAAGTCCATTTTTATTTCTGATTTTATTTCTGGGTCTCGCTAAGTGCCTAAATAGCCCAGGCTGGATTTAAACTTAGAATCCTAATGCCTCCGCCTCCCTGAATACTGGGATTATAGGCCTGTACTACCAGGCTCAAAAAACCTAATTTTTGAAGTAAGTTACTCTATAATGTATTTTATAATTTTACAAATATTTTGTAAACCTTGTAAACCTCTTTAATGTCTAACTTTATAAAAATAGATTGATTTCCTTTTTATGATCTGTTCTAGCATGTTTTTTGGTTCAAAATACATGAAGGCATGCCTATTCCACTCCTCTGGAAAGATGAGGTCAGAGGATCCCAAATTTGAGCCCAGCCTGGGTAACTCTGAAAGGTTCTCTCTCAAAATAAGGTGGCGTGGAGATGCAGCTCAGTGTGACGGCCCTGAGCCCTCGTGAGTCCTTGAAAACAACTCTCCTACTGAACATTATACAGATTACTCCATTCAATCTGCCAATCTGTCCCTCCAGAGAACTCTGTTCATTCAGATTCTAAAGACAGCCCCTTCAGGGGGTGGGGGAGTAGCTCAGTGATCACAGTACTCAACTAGTAAATGTGAGGTCCCCAGTTGGGGAAGCTGAGGCAGGAGGATTGTGATGAGCTCTAGATTAGCCTGGGCTACATAGTGAGCTCAGATCAGCCTGCTTGCATGCCTCACAAAAAAAAAAAAGAAAGAAAAGAAAGAAAGAGAGAGAGAAGAAAAAAGCAGCCTTTTCATGTTTTTTATTCATTAATAATGTCTTGACTTATGTGTATAATGTCAATATTTTTAGAAAAGGCATATCTGAGTCAACTCAGTCTTCCCTAAAGTCCTACCACCAGAAAACTCCTGCAAATAAAACAATCCTTTATAGACTTTTGGCAGTTGTATTAGAGATAAGGAGTACCAAGGGACAGAAACCTTTTTTAAAAATTAAAACTGTACTATAGACAGGCCCTGGGGGAAAACCATCAACTCTAATAAACTTGTTGCAAAAAACATTGTAAAAAAAAGTATGTATCATTTATACACACACAAACACACACAAACACACACACACACACACACACACACACACACACACACACAAAGTATGTATTTTGTGGGGGGGGTGGAGAGGAGGGGCAGAGACATAGGGTCTCACTCTTAAGTCCAGGCTGGTACTGAGCTCACTATGTAGCCCAAGCTAACCTCAAATTCATAGCAATCCTCCTGCCTCGGCCTCTCAAGTCCTGGGATTAGAAGTGTGTGCCAACACACCTGGGTTAGAACATTTTATTTTCTTACTATTAAATATTGTGGGTCAAAGCATTGTTTCTATGACTATTAGTAAAGGAAAACAGTGTTTATAAAGGGCATGGCATGCTGCACTATTTACTTTTTAGGCACTAGCACCATTAAATTACTTTCATATCACATTTAATCAAACTTACCAATTGGGCTAAAAAACAGTACAGTGATAAAAGAACATTTGCTTAGCATATGTGTGGTCCTGGGTTCAATCCCTAGAACTGAAAAAAAAATTATAAAACTTGGCAATACTAATAACCTGTATTTGTAGGCTCTCTAAATGCCTTAAATGTATTACTGTCAAAACTACCAGAAAATATAAAATGGTCCTCTCCTAGATCTTGCTTCCCAAACCTCAAAGAAATAGTTTCCTAAGACAAATAAATTAATTTGAAAAAAAAAAGTTTCCTGCCAGGTCAATTTATACAACCTAACAATGCAATGTGTTGTTTGTAAGTAATAGAGTAAGGAAACGGAAGAGACTACAGACTTTCTTAGCCTCTCAAATTTTCCCCACAAGTAGCGTACCAAATGTATCTACTAGAGTGACTCATAGATTTTGGCATATCTATCCTGAGGTCTTCTTACCAAGCCTCTAACAAACATGTTCTTTTAAAAATCCACCAGTCAGCAGTTAAAAGTGCTTGCCTAGCAAGCTCACAGCCCTGGGTTTGATTCCCCAGCACCACACAAACTGGGTATGGTGGTGCACGTCTGTAATCCCAGCATTTGAGAGGCTGAGGCAGGAGGATTATTCTGTGTTCAAGGCCAGACTGGACTACAGTGAGTTCAGGACCACCCTGGAGTACACAATGAGATCCTGTCTCAAAAAAAAAAAAAAAAAAGTAAAAATTCATCAAGAGGACTGGAAGACCAGCACAGCAGTTAGAGTACTTGCCCAGCAAGCACAGGCCCTGAGTTCAATTCTCCAGTATCACATATGCTAGGCATGGTAGTGCACACCTGTTACACCAGCACTTACAGGCTAAAGCAAGAGGATTATTTGAGGACAGCCTCAGATACATAGTGAGTTCAGGGTCAGCCTGGACTATAAAGCTAAACAGACTCTGTCCCAAAAATAAATACACAGCAATATAAAATGAAAATTCACCAAAAAGAATGCTATGAAAGCTAACTAAATCCCTAGAACAAATAATCTTTCACCCAAATAGGCTGGCATCATGCTATTGGCTAATCATAAAATGTTAAAGAGGAGCACATCAGTTCTTTCAGTTCATTGATGATATGATCCATAACTCAAAGAATGGGACCACAAGAAATCTGAGATTCTTCTCCTCTACTGCAATTTTCAGCTCAGGCTGGCTTCCTACCTCACTCCCTGCATGCTTGAGATTATGGGCAGGTGCCAGCACATCTGGCTAGCCAAGCACTTTAACCAATAAGCTACAACCCCCAGCCTTCTACTGCAATTCTGACAGGTCTTTGTATCACTTCTGTATGCTCGCACCAAGCCATGTTGCCAACAAGTTGCTATAACATCAGGTTTTCTCCCAAGAAAGTTACTTAACTATTTGGAAACAGGGTCACATTCTGTAATCCAGACTGGTCCTAAACTCACTATGTACCCCAAGCTGGCATAGACAGAACTCATAGCAATCATACTGCCTCAGCCTCTTGAGTTCAGGGATTACAAGTATGTGCTACCATACCTGGCTCCGTTATTTAACAGTTTTAATTTTATTTTCTTCCATGCCTTGGATACTAATGAGGAAAAAACAACTGGAAGAAAACTGAAGTTGTCAAGGTTATGAAAAGACCAATAGATTCCAAAAATGATTTGTTTTTAATGGGAAATGGTTTAGAAAGATTGGACTCTGTCCCCTTAACCTACCCTCAGCAACACTCACACCTACCTGGGCACCAAGGGCAGGGAAAGTTAAACATCCCACACCCTAACTTTAAGGCCTCGTTAGACTGTAAATATATGCTCTACCTTTGGTCC
Organism: Ctenodactylus gundi; assembly: GCA_004027205.1. Classification (NCBI taxonomy): domain Eukaryota; kingdom Metazoa; phylum Chordata; class Mammalia; order Rodentia; family Ctenodactylidae; genus Ctenodactylus; species Ctenodactylus gundi. The sequence goes on along the minus strand of PVKB01005042.1, from coordinate 69,301 downwards.
TTTACAAACTAGTCACTTCATAGACATTCCAAGTCAAGATTAGGAAAGGGAGAGCAGTGAAACTAATAAAAAGTATCAGCCTGAGCTCCAAGGGAGATACTAGAAGATTAGGAAATTTTTATTGTACACATATCCCATTCAAGGATACACTTGCAGTTGTATTTGTAACACAAAGATAAGGCTCTATATAGTGGAACAGGCCTGCCATCCTTGGTACTCTGGAAGGCTGAGGCAGCAGAGTCAACAGTTAGAGCCAGGGCAGGGACCTATCTCAGTGCTTAGAGCACTTGACTATCAATGCAAAAGGCCCTGTAGTAGTCTGATAGTCCCACAACACATAAAATTAGCCAGGGAAGGTAACGCATGCCTGTGATCCCAGCACTCTGAAGACTGAGACAAGAGGCCAGCCTGGACTGCAGAGCAAGACCCAGTTAGAGCTCATCCTGTTCAATTTAGCATCTTCTACTTGAATAAAAATTTAAAAGACACTTTCAGAAGGTGAGATCTCAAGAGGATTACAAATTCAAGTCCCTCCTAGGCAAACCAGTGAGACCCTGTCTCAAAATTTTAAAAAAGTGGGGAGAATGAGTTAATACCACCTTCCCAAACACAAATTATTCTAGAATCAAAAATCAGGTATTAAACCTTGTTTCCTTAAAAAAAAATTCTTGACAAGCAGTTATCCATTACAGATAAGTCAAAGACATTTTACAAATAGAATATGAGAAAAGATACATGATTACTTATTTAAGATGGTTCTGACAAGATTAGGTGCATTCAGGATGGTATGGCCATAGGCATTATGATGGTTCTCATGAGTGACTCAGTGGTAAAGTGCTAAAGTGCTTGCCTAACAAGCACCAATCCTTACTTTGAATATCCAGCATCCCAATAAACAAAGCAAAAATGATACACTAAGTGTAAGCTTAACATTAAAAGTGAAAATAATGCTAGTGGTTGGCATATACCTGTGATTCCGGTTACGGCAAAAATTCCAGATCAACCTAAGCAAAACAGTGAGCTCGACACCAGCCCAGAATACATAGCAAAACCTTGCCCCTGTAGAGCATTAATTTGCTAAACTGCCCAGGCTAGGCTCAAACTTGGAATCCTCCCACTTCAGCCTCCCAGAGTACTGGGCATGCTTCTGGGACTTACCTTTACTATCTTATTAAATTCTTCCTCATTAGTAAATGAGTTACAACCAGTCTCTGAAGATCATTTTTTAAAAACCTGCCTCCAAAAACAAAAACCCCACTAAAACAAAGTGGAAATAATTTTGGGTATAAAATGTATGATCCTTAGGAGTCATCTATGAAGTAAAAGATTAAACCTGCACCTGAAATTGTTCTGTTGACCCCATTGATCTTTTAAAATTTATACAAGGCAAACTGCCAGCCTATTCAATATACCGTAATTCTGAGTGCCATGATTTCTATCTCAGGACCCCTGTAAAAACTCATGTGTTGAAACATAATCACCAATGTGATTAAGAGTAGAGGGCTTCGGGATATGATTAAACTATGGGGCAGAGCCCTCACTGATGGAATTAATGATGTTATAAAAGGACGGAAGGGCCTGTATTATTCTAGCAAATGAGGGGACGGCATTTAAGGCACCATGTTGGAAGCAGATACTCAGCCCTCACCAAACATTATACCTATTAAAGCCTTGATCTTAGGGCTCCGAAGCCCCTAGAATTGTAAAACAAATTTCTATTACAAAATTTTTTTCATTTGTTAGCTAATACCACCTCCCCAAACACAAATTATTCTAGAATCCAAAATCAAAATCAGGTATTAAGCCTTGTTTCCTTAAAAAAAAAAAAAAAAGGAAACCCTGACAAGCAGTTATCGACTATATATAAAAGTCAAACACACTTTACAAATGTAAGATGATAAAAGAAACACGATTATCTATTTAAGATGATTCTGATGAGACTGGGTGGTATGGCCGTAGACATTATGATGGTTCTAATGACTGACTCCAAGACCTTCAACCTGAGCTATATCCTCGGCCCTGTTTATATTTTTATTTTGAGACAGAGCCAAACTAAAAAGATCTTGAATTTGCCATCTTCCTGCCTCAGTCTCTCAGAGTGCTGGTTTATAGGATTATGCCACCACATCCAGTTAGACACAAGACTAACAGTACAAGAAGCAGTTACAGAGCAACCCGGAGGAATGAGCTGCCACCTAGTACAATTTTTTTAAAACCCCGAACGCACACCCTACACAAATCCCTGAGGCCAGTCTCTTACTGGAAAATCTGGTGGCTATTCTCAATTTGTCCAAAATATGTTATATTGAATGAGAGGGGTAAGGCTTAAGAACCCGAGGTTTTACAAAGAAGGTGCTATCCTCCAACAATTCCACACAGATCTCTCTCATTCTCTACCACCATGTCCTCTGCACCACAAACAAAAGGGTGCAAATCCTGAGTCTACCTATCCTCTCCATTTCTCTCCTCCAAGTTAAAGACTAGCAAGGGCAAGATGATGCCATCTGGTTTAAATATCACCGACTGAGTTGGTATAAGCACACAGAAATTTGGGAAATCTTGCCTTAAAGAACTGATAATTATGTGAGTTTGATTTGGTCTTTGTTTCTGGAGTTATAAGACTAGAGTAATATGCGAATGTTTCATTACCTACAGCCTGTTGTATACAATAACACCTCATAGGAATATGCACTTAATAAAGAACTCCAACCATGTGCTCAAAACACATGATATGTGATGAAGGAATAGCTCAGCAGTTAAAGCACTTGCCTAGCAAGCTCAAGGATCTGAGTTCAATTCTGCAGTGCCACATGAGCCTGGCATGGCGGCACATGCCTGTAATCCCAGCACTCAGGAGGCTGACAAAGGAGGATTGCTATGAGTTCAAGACTCTATACTGAGTCCGGGACCAGCCTGGACGATGGAACAAGTCTCAAAAATAAATAAATACATCAATAAAAATAAAACCACATGATATTTCTTTTTTGAGACAGAGTCTCACTCTGTAGTCCAGGCTGGTTTTGAACTCACTATATAGCCCAGGCTGGCCTTGAACTCACTATGTAGCCCAGGCTGGCCTTGAACTTAAGGCAATCCTCCTGCCTCAGCCTCCAAGTGCTGGGATTAAACACATAATATTGACACTTCAGTTGTCTGAACATTACAATTTGGTCAACTGGTGAGATGGCTAAGAACTAACTCAGGAATGCACAAGCATCTGCCTAAGTCATACAAAGAGCACAGCTGCAAAGAGAAATCGTAGCCTACATGTCCACTTTCAACTAAAATAAAGATTTAAAACTTCGTATACGTATCATTGGGCAGAATTTTAAGACATCTAGAAAGTATCATTAAATTATTTGATTCAAGACACACAAAGTGCACCTAAGAGGTATATTATGAAGTCCAAAAATGGAAGGGGTGTGTGTGTGTGTGTGTATATATATATAATATACATGTATTTTTCTGAGACAGACTGTAGTCCAGACTGGTTCTGAACTCACTGTGTAGCCCAGACTAGCCTTAGACACTTGGTAATCTTTCTGTCTCAGCCTCCCAAGTGATGAGATCACAGGCATGCGTCACCACATCCAGTTTATGTGGTGCTGGGGAATCGAACTCAGAGCCTGGTGCTTTGTAGGCAAGTGCTCAAACCACTTGGCTTCACACCCAACCCATAGAAGATGTGTTTGAAAACACAAATTTGAAGAATTCAACTTTGTGTGCTCATACAGAACTTTTTTTAAAGTTTGTCTAACCATTAATAAAGCACAAAACATAATCTGTCTCATTCCTGATGCAAGTTTTTTTGTGGTTTAGAGAGTTAATTTATGGGCCTGTGTGTATAATATCCCCAACTTCTCCTACACATGCTGGCCTCCAACTTTCCATTCTGTCTAAGCTTTCCAAGTAGCCAGGATTACAATTACAGGGACATGCTCCCTGGATTTTTTTTTCTTATATTCAAAGTTCATGTTTTTCCTGTCACCTCTATTTTTTTTTTTCTCTTTACAAGAGAAATAATTACAGAGAGTGCTGGAATTACAGGCCTGTGCCACAAAGACCAACTAAATTTCACTCAAAGAAACAAACAAACAACAACAACAACAAAAAAACTAGGCCAGGTGGCACAGGCCTGTAATCTTAGCATACTGAGAAGCTGAGGCAAGAAGATCACAAGTTCAAGCCCAGCCCAGACAACTTACCTACCGGGAACTTGTCCTCAAGATCAAAAAGGGCTGGGAATGTAGTTCAGTGTGAAGACATCTGCATTCAATCTAGAAACGGTCCCAGCCAGTCAAATCAGATCCAATGGCACAGATCTATAAATCCTAGCACTCTGAGAACTTGAGGCAGGAGCTCACAAGTTCTAGCACAACCTGGGCAATTTAGCAACATTAGACCATATTATGGTTTGGATCTGGAATGGCCCCCTAAAGTCTTATATATTTGGATGTAGTGGGATACCTGTGAAAAGACGGGCTATCAAAAGGTGAGGCCTGCTCTAAAAAGAAAATGCCTAGTATTTGACTTGGACAGATTGTATCAACTTGCTGAAATTGGGAGGCAACAAGAGGCTGGCCAGGAAGTGAGGGAGGGGCACCCATGGCTGGCTGTGGGGGGACCCAACTAAATGAAGAAAATGAAAACACTGTTGTAACTTTTCCTGAGAATGTTCTAGCCTTCCCTTAAGTCTCCAAACATCCACACCCTCCTGTCTCACTTGACTGGTATGCCCTGATGAGTTTTTCTCCTACTAGCCAAGTGCTTCTACCCTTGCCAGCTGCCCATGAATGGACTATGTGAGACCTTCTGAAACTGTGAGCTAAAAGAATACCTTTTCGCCCTTAAGTTGTATATATCAAGTACCCTGTCCCAGCAACAAGTAACTAAGACAGACTATATTTCAAAACTTAAAATGGGCTAGAGATAAAGCTCAGTGTGAAGGCTCTGGGGTTCCATCCCCAGTACAGCTACCACCTAAAAGGGGGGGGGGGGGGGGGGAATATATATTTGACACTAACATTTGTCTCACTAAATCTGCCAGCAGACTCTTTTAGTAATGGGCAAATAAAGCTTTGAGATTTAAGCTCCTTACAATCCATCAATTAATTAATATAGACAGCAGGCCTAGGGCAGCATCAGATCCCCTTACTGCAGATAAGAGTGCAGACATTGTAGTAAACAGGCTTCATCCAAGGTCATGATGGAATTAGACTTAAAATTGTAACCACTCTTTTTTAAAAATTGAGAAATACTCCTCCTGCTGACCTTTTACATAAAAAAGGAATAGCTTTTACTAAGTAATAAATACACACTATTCCTAGTAACTAATTTTTATCCTTCAACATATTCCTTAGTTTTTTAAGCGATTACTCAAAGAAATGGAATCAACAAGTTCAACATCCTTCATTATGTGATCTGTTTAAAGCTTCTATGAAATGCAATTATTTCAGGAGAGGAAAGGAGAAGCTCGTAGATATCAAGGTATTACCGGTATAAAATTATTTTCTAAACTGAATTTTAAAATCACCCATCTTGAAATACTTGAGGTGTTGGACATAACTCATTGTTAGAGTGACATGATAGCTTAGTATGTGCAAGGCCTTAAGTTTGATCTCCAGTACCCCATCCACACACACATGGAAAGTATTTGATATGATGTTAATAAGTAATTCTGTTGAAATAGAAACTGTATCAATACTGAAAACCTACTATTCTGCACAGAAAGCGAACCTATATAACCTAAACATCACATTCACTGAATTCTTCTAATTCTCATTTCCATAAAACACCTTCTCCAAAAAGGGACTTCATTCTGTTTCTTGGTTACTCCTAACTTCCAACTCTGGTCTGTCAAATTGAAATTCACTCTGACAAGGAGGTCTCTTCCTAAGAAAAGTAAGTTTGGGGCAAAGTGTTTGGCCAATTCAAAATGGCCATAGCAGACAATGAAACACTACTGACAGGTAACGCCCCACTCCCGTAACTCTTAAGGCTTGAAGATGGTCAAGTTTCTTCACAGGTTCCAAAATGTGTGCAATAAACCAACAAGTGAATGGCTGAAACTGAGAAGGAAAATCTCCACAATAATTGGACAAAGTGACCATCATGCACTAAAGGCTTGCAAGCTCCCTCTGATCCGCTCAAACGTCATCATGTTATCTATAAACCTGAGTAAGACAAAAGCTAAGCTGCTACTCTCTGCTCTTGATCCAGGAAAACAGCTAAAGAGACAATTTTTTAAAAATGTTAGTCATTTATGTGTCACACTGCTTTTCCCTTCCCACCTTTTCACCCCAAACATGACCCCTTTTCCTCTCCATAAAGTCTATCTTCTTACCTTCTTCCATTCAAACAGAGTTCTTGACTTTCATCTATTTCTAAAATTTTTACACTAAAATTTTTAACTTACACCCAGGTAGTGATGTCTCTAGCAGAACCAAGTAATCTGTCTTTACATCAAGAAAGCTTAAAATATTTTAAAAATTTTTTAAATGGGATGACACTAAGGTGATGTGTAAAGGTATACAGCAATGGTACTTGAATGTTTAAGCCAAGTGAGAGACAGGTGGTAGGCACCTCTATTCCAACTATGTGCAAAAGAATCACCTGAGCTCAAGAGTTGAAGGCCAGTCTGAGCAAGAGACTTCCATCTCTACAGAATAAGGAAAAAAGGAGGATGTTTAAACCATGGTGGAAAGGAAAAGAATTTCGAAGAATGCATTTAGCTCACTCCATGTTTGTTCCAAACGATCCTACCATTATGGAACTAAAATGTCTCATTGGGCTGGGGGTGTTGCTCAGTGGTTAAAGTGCTTACCTAGCGGGTATAAGGCACTGGATTCAATTCTCCAGCACCACATAAATATTAGCTCTCAGCACTCAGTCAGCTGAAGCAGGAAGATTACCATAAATTCATAAATTTGAGGCCAGACTGTATTACAAAGTGAAGTTCAGGAGCAGCCTGGTCTACAGAGCAAAAATAAGTCAGTAGAATGTCTCATGGTCAGCTTTTCTTTATTAGTCTAGTCTAGATTACTAATTTGGGTGAAGTTAGAACTCATTTAATATCGTTGATAGCAAAAAAAATTTTTTTGAAGTATTTTTTGGAACTATACAAAGGTCATCTAATTTTTCTCTCTTTTGAGACAGGGTCTTTCTTGCTCTGTAGCCCAGGCTGACCTTGGACCTGCAGGTACCCTCCTGCCTCAGTATGCTGAGTGTTGGGATTACTGGCATGCACCACCATGCCCAGCATTATATGGTGCTGGGCAATCTAACCCAGGCCTTGAGCTTGCAAGACAAGTGCTTTAACTGCTGTGCCCTTCCTCTAGCCCCTCACTTTTCTTTTTAATAACACACTAGCACATTCATTGCAGTTAATTATTATTACTTAAGAAAATAAGTGGGTTAGAGGAATGGCACAGTGGTTAAAGTGCTTGCTACAAGGAGCTGAGTTCAAGCACCACATAAAGCTGGGGCATGGTGACACACACTTACAATCCCAGCATTCGGGAGGCTGAGGCTAACCCAGGCTACACAATGAGTTAAGGACCAGCCTGGGATACAGAGTGAGACCCTGTATCAAGAAAGAAAGAAAGAAAGAAAGAAAGAAAGAAAGAAAGAAAGAAAGAAAGAAAGAAAAAAAGGTATTATTACTAAAGAAGTATTATTAGCATCCAGGTGTGGTGCCGTATCCCTATAATCTGAGTACTGGGAAAGCTGAGGCAGGAAGATCCCAAGTTTGAGGTCTCAACTACATAGGTGAGTTCAAGGTCAGCCTGGACTACATACAGACCAGACCCTCTCTCTCAAAACAACAAACAAACCAAAAACAAACAAACAAAAAAATGGGTTGGAGAACAGCACTGTAGTTAAAGCACTTACATAGCAAGCACAAGGCCCTCAGTTCGATTCCTCAGCACCACATAATGTCAAGCAGGGTCGTGCATGCCCATAGTTCATCCCCGTACTTGGGAGACTGAAGCAGGAGGATTGCCATGAGTCCAAAGTGGGTTCAAGACCAGCCTGGGCTACAAAGCCAGACTGTATTAAACACACACACACACACACACACACCCCAAAAACAACAACTAAGTTCTTATTAAGCTGCACATAATTCGGTTCCCCAAAACCTAGATTTTCAAAATGCAGTTATTAGCTTCCTGAATTTTGAAAAGTAAAGTTATGGCACTGGCCCAAGAAGATGGTTTTCCTAAGACATCATCACCTTCTCATCACAAAGGAATCATCTTTTTATGTTCTTGGCAATTCCTCTTAAGGAACCCAAATTTAATATAAATTTCAAACACACATACAAACTGCCCTCTCGATCCTAACATTAATTCCAACTAATCTGAAATTTTTTGAGGTTAGCAATAATCTTCTAACCTTTAACCAGGCATACACCCATAATCTCTGGAGACTAGTTTTTCTGGAAAAAGTACACAACTTTAGAAGCCAAGCTGAAAGGATTGCAAGGACAAAAACCAAAGTTTCTTATAGGTTAATGGCTTTTCAAACCTAGAGATGGCATTTGGAAAGACATACACAGTAGGCTTTTAGGAACCCAAATACCAGGAACCTACTTTAGGACTTTTATTTCGGGAGCCTGGGCTTTCCCTTAACCTTTCCTGTAGCCATTCTTACCGTGGGCCAATTAAGACAAGAGATCACAAAACTATACAAAAAAGCACATTGTAACATATACACCAAGTTCATTCTTTTTAAATCAGAAAACTTACAATATGTTGTCTTTCTACAAAAAAAAATTCATCTTCAGATTTTTGTCTGTTCAAGTATCCTAAACATCCTGGGTATAGTTATTGTCCCCCAAGTTAAAGAGACACTATCACTCTGAAATTAGGCCAATAATCATTAAGGAAATTAAGTATCTTGAAATAATGAAATTAAGGGTTAATAATAATTTTTTTAAATCAGTTTCTAAAAAGAATTCAAACTCTGGCTTTAATACAGTGTATCTTATTAACATGTTGCTTTCGAAAAAGTTCACTATCAACTATAACACTCTGCTATATTCATTTCGCTCTTTTAAAAAGTTTGGTTTTCATACTCTATAGTGCTGGAACAGAAATTTTTCCAGTGGGGGTGGGGATGGGATTCATGTATTTGTAATAACACATTTCATTCTGAAAGTACTTATTTCGTTGATTAGTTCACTAAGTAATAATTAGATGGATATATTTCTGGCTCCTAGTGTGCCTGATTCACCGTTGGTAAATCAAATTTAGGTAAATAGCTACTCAAAGATTAAAACACATGAAGTATGTTTTTGCTGTATAATAAGGTAGGCACTTGTTAACTTGAGGATTTAATCTAAATTCCTACAGACTTTTTCTCCTAAATTTTAATTTTAAAAGCAGTTATAAGTAGGTACAAAGTTTCTTCAGAAACAATAAGAGGTGACACTAGCAAAACTGTGAAGCATGTAAAACTGTGGAAATACTTAGTACCACTGAAAGCCCACTACAAATTGGTGTATTTCAGTAAAGTTCTATTTTAAAAGTTCTTCCTCAGTTAGGGGAGGTGGTACATGCCTGTAATCACTAGTTACCTGGGGACTGAGGCAAGAGATCACAACTGGCAGAAGCACACTTGGGCAACATAGTAAAATCCTGTCTCACAATAAAGAAAAAAGACCTGAGGATGCAGCTCAGTGATAAAACACTTGTGCAGCATACATCAGGCCCTGGGTTTCGTTCCCAGTACCACAAAGGATGTTTCTATTGAAAAATCTTTTCTCTCAAAGGTTTAAAAAGGCCAAAGAATAAACAAATGGGTTAAATCTCTAGCAATCCAAGCTCTCTCTCTCTCTCTCTCTCTCTCTCTCTCTCTCTCTCTCTCTCTCTCTCTCTCAGAGGTTAAGGCCAAAGTCAAATCCAAAATCAGTGAAAAGGATAGTTTGAAATGATACAAATAAGGTCCATATCACCAACACTTCTAACATAAAAGAAATGCATATTTAAGTTCCTCCCTATTCTCTTTATCCTGTATTAAAAAATTTTTATACTTTACCTAAACAGTAGGAAAGGCTGTTAAGATGAAAGGACTAAAGTAGTGATCACAGAAAGTTAAAGTTAAAAAAAATGCTTATTGTGATCTCTAGGATTTGATTTAAATCTCTTACTTAAGGACATTACCAAAGAAATTTGTGGAATCTGCCTATCTATTGCCAGAAAATAAGTTATTTAAGCCACCAAATATATTCCTATGAAACTCAAGCACCTACTTTTTGCCCAATAATCACACATCTAGAACCATCTTCAATTAACACAAAGTGATAGGGAAAGTATCATTTGTCCCTAAACAGACATCTAAGTATATGAAGGAGAAAATTAAAGTTTGCATATTAAAAGTAACAAAATCAGAAAGCAGCAGCTTAATTTTAAGTTTAAAAACTGTCTCAACTCAAAAAAAGCCTGCAACACTTACAATTTGAAAAAGTTTTGAATGCAGTTGTTTCATTTTTATCACGTCTACCCTACTGTATTTCCACAAATTTCTGTAAACTCCTATGTTCCTGCATAGAGTGATGTCAACAATCAAAGGTTTCATAAACCAAGCAGTTTACTACTCTCACTCAGAAAAAGCATCTATGGACTCAGACTAAGTATCATTAATTCAAGATACAAAGGTAAGAACAAAAAAGAAACAGATACACTTTGTAATTCTTACCTCTTAACAATCACAATTTTTAAAAAGCAGTAATTTCCCTGTTTAGTCACTTGTGTTACCAAAAACTCACCGAACAAAATTCATATAACACAGGCATTGTAAGTGAAGGCAATGTAAAGCCACAGAAAATGTCTTAAATCTCCTTAAAGTTTTTGTTGTTGTTGTCACTATAGTTCAACTGTATGAAACCACTTGCTCACAGTTAGCTTCCTAAAACATTTTCTAAAACAAAAACTGTTTACGTCTCTTAAGAAGCCATTAGTTCAATAAGATCCCTTCTTCAGGAGCTGCAACTTCTGGCAAGATTTCTCTTTTAGTTGTATCTACAGCAAATAAATACTCAAACTCTTTCCTTTTGGCATAGTAGTTTGTTCAGCAGGAGGAATCAAGCCCCCTTCACACAAAGGAGATCTCCAAAACAAAGTCTTGGTTATGTCTGTCGACTATTCTCCTTACCCTCTTCCTCAGGCTGTACTATACAGTACTCAACACAAAATGGTGGCCATGGTGTCCGTCTGATATTCAGAGTGAGCAAAGCAATACAATGACAAATTTTGCAAACACTGCCATTAATATAGTAGTCCAGATGAGGAAATGGGTTGCAAAGTCTAACAAGGGCAGCACTATCTTTTTGGGGAAAAGGGCCAATAAAAGGCAAAGAAAGCAGGATACAGAATTTGCCCTACTCTTAGTATACCACAACACAACATGGAGGACAACTCCCAGGAACCTAACTCCTCACACTTGGTTTTAACTAAGAACTTACTCGAGTTGCCTAATCTCTGAATAAGGTTCTTTTAATGCAAGTATCACTATTTCATATTCAGCTTTCCTAGCATCCTACAGAAAGCTAAACTGCTAAGTATTTGAAACATGACTTATTCTTCCAAGAATTAAAATCTTGCCCCTAACCAGGCCCGGGTGTGAGGACTACAGGCCTCCTTGCACTCTAAAACAAATGTACTTCCCCTGTAAGCAACAGTAAGCAACCTTGTCCACTACCTTGGGAGAAATGCATCTATTTGAAACACTTCTCCCACAGCAGCTGGCCACTTAATTCATCTCCATTCTCAAACTTGTTCAAAAAAAGTACGGCGTCATGTTTTTAATTTGGAGGCAGAGAGGGGAAGTGGGATAGGAAGACCTATTCAGGGAATCCTCTCCAGAAAGGCCCGATTAGCAACTCCACAAATCATTTCAGAAGAGCAAGTTTAAGGAAAAAGGGGATGGGGTCTCCCGACACTTCGGGAAGGGGGTAGGAGGAGAGCGAAAATTCTCCAACAGTAGGAAAGGCAGTTAAACCTTCTTCCAACCGTCACAGCCCAACCGTCGTTCGGGCCAACTTGTAGACCGTTCCGAAAGGTGGGCAAAAAAAAAAAAAAAAAAAAAAAAATACACCAAGGATGCCGGGGTGCACTCAGTTCCGGCCGCGGGGGGCGGGGGGCGGTGTTGGGGGCGGGGAGGAGCTGGCCGGGCTCCTCCGCGGCCGTGGGAGCCGTTAGGGCGGGTGTCGGAGCGCCGCCCCCAACCGCAGCCCCCCGGCCCGGGGCCCGCGGACCCCGAGCCGGGGCGGGGGTCGGGAACGGCGCCCGGGCTCCCGCGGACGAGGCGGGAGCCCTGCCGAGGTGTCGGCGTCTGACATCTGCCCCGAGCCGCGGCCGCGGCCGCGGCCGCGGCCCCTCCCCCTCCCGGCCGCCACAAGTGGGGTGTGGGCGGACCGGGGCCCACGGCCGCCGCGCCCGGCCCCGCCGCGCCCCAAAGTGCTCCCCAGACGCCAGCACCCCCGGCCCCACCGCCCAAGGCCCGGCGGAGTCGCCTCCCCACGCCGGAGCAACGCGGGCGGCCCCCCTCGGCCCGGGCCCGGGGGCACCTGGAGGCCCGGGCCCCGCGGGTGGGGGCGCCCCGGTCCGGAGGGTGGGGCGCCCAGGTGAGGGCCGCTCCGGGCCGCCGCCGCCGCCGCCACACAAAGGACCAGGGGCTCCCGCCGCCATATTGAAAACTTTCCTCCTCGCGCGACAACTCGCGAGTCCCCACCCCCACCCGGTCCCGCGCCCCCGCGCCCCAGGGAGAGGCGAGGACCGGCCGGCCGGACCCGCCCGCCCTCCGCGCCCGCGCCTCGGCGGGGCTCCCGGTGCGGACTCCCCGGCGGGCGGCCCCGGGTCCGGCCACCACACCACCGGAACCGAAGCCGAACCGCCCCCCCTCCCCCGGCCTGGCCGCGCACTCCTCCACCGAGCCGCGACGCGGTCCTCGGGGTACCACGGAAGCCTCGGTCCTGCCACTCGCGTCGCCCGCTTCGAGTCGCCCCGTCCTCCTCCCGCGGACCCGCTCCGACCTCGCGTACCGCCCCCAACTCGCCGAGGCCTGCGGGGCGCCCCCGCCCCGGCCCCGCGCGTCCGGGCGCCCTCCCGGCCTCCCACGGCAGAGGGGTGCTGGCGCGACTCACCGGCGGCGGCCGCACCTTGCAGATCCCAGTCTGCTCGGCGATGGGCCGGATCTTGTGGATGAAAGCGAAGGGGTCCGCGAACTCTTCCCAGCTGGGCTCGAAGACCGGACACTCAGGGGGCGGCAGGAACTCGCCTAGAGGGCCCGGGCCCCCAAGAGGCAGCGCCGGGCGCGGGCCCGGGGGCAGCGCGGCGGCCGGCTCCATCCCCACGGGCCAGGCGAGGACGACGACAGGGTGGGCTCCGGGGCCGCGGCTGCGAGCTCCGCTGTCCGAGCCCTGTGTACTCCAGGGCCTGACGACAGAAGTCCGACTTGGACTAGCAACGGCAGCACCTTGGGCTTTTTTCAGCCTTCCTCCGACGACGTCTTGCCTCTAACCCACGCCGTGCGCCTCCGCCGCCACGGCAAGGAAAAAGAGTCCCACCCCCACCCCCACCCACCCCCTGCGCCAAGCTCCCCGCCCCGCCCTCCAATCGGGAGGGGCCGGGGCCTTCGGTGTTGCGGATAGAGTTTTATCTTTATGGTTCAGTTGAGCCAATATTTGGTGACCGTTTACTACACATCAGAGTTCCTGCCCTCAAGAAGTTAATAGTCTGGTAGAAAAAAAAAAAAAATCCGTGTGGTAGAGAGGATCAGACCCATAAGGCGATCACTCAGTCCTGTCAGTACTCTATGCCATGACAGAAGTAAAAACAAAACCCAAAAGGGGCAGAAGGGGAATTGGCACGGAGAAGGATTTTCCAGGCAGGGTGAGCAGTTTGAATCTAAGACGAGCATGGATGCAAGAAAGTAATAGGAATCGTGATAACAATTTCGAGCACTTGCTCTACATCCCGGACACGGCTCTAAGTGCTTTGCGTGGTTATCTGTCTAGTCTACACCACAACCCTGTGAGGTAGCTAGTCTTATCTATGGGACATTTAAGGAAAATTAGACAGCTTTCCTAAAATCCACAGTACAACTGAGTGGCAGAAACTATTTATTGGGAAGTGGGGTGTTGCAGGGAAAAGAGTCGTCATCAGGCCATATATGTAATAAGGTTGGATTTGCAAGAAGCAAAAAGACCCTTGAAATAATCCATTGGCAAAATGATGGAGCCTAAATGGAGACAGTAGTGCTATTGATAAGGAGGAAGGGATGCTAATGTAGGAAATAAAATTAAGACACACAGGGGATACTGGGATTAAAGCTGATTCAAGGATCTGCCATGCCCACCTGAGTGGATGCGGCCCATTGGCATTGCTGAGGCAATTCACTGACACTATGCACAAGAAGTCATTCTAGGGAAGAGAATAATGTGTTTACTTCTGACATGTTGAGCTTGATACATAGAACTGGAGATACCCAACAGACTGAAGAGTACAAATCTGAAGAAGGATCAGAGTAAGAGATAAAAAATATCTGGGTGTTCTTAGTATATGCATGACCGCCATTACGTTGCCTCTGTCTGTAAGGCATTGCTCTATATGCATTGTGTATATTCAATGAGTCTTCACCACAACAATACTAAGTACTGCTATTATCCCCATTGTGCAGAGCGGGCAATGGAGGCAGAGAGGCAAAGGAAGAGACATGAACACTTCTGAGGCAATTTTTAGGGGCATTGGGAGTATATGAATATTTAGCTCCAAAAACACCAGAAGGGAAGTTCAAAAATAGAGCTTTGAGATCGAAATGACCTCTTATCCAGAAAGCCACCAGACCCATAGAAGGGCTGCTGGCCAGTACCATCATAAGGAAGGGCCAATGGAGTCTTAGTTCTGTCTTCAGATTCACCTGGAGGAAGTCTCTTATCCTTAAGAATTCTTCAATCTGGAGCTCAGGGAATAGCTTTGCGGTTAAAGCACTAGACTATCAAGTACAAAGCCCTGGGCTGGAGGGGTAGCTCAGCAGTTAAATTCTTGTCTCACAAACTCAAGGTTCTGGGTAGATTCTCCAGCACCGCATAAGCTGGGCATGGTGGTACACGCCTGTAATCCCATCCAGTACTCAGGAGGCTAAGGGCAGGAGCACTGCAGCAAGTTCAAAGCCAGCCTGGGCTCTATAGTGAGCTCAGGACCAGCCTGGGCTACACGGGGAGACCCTGTCTCAAAAGTACAAGGCCCTGGGTTTGCTTCCCCAGGCACAATATAAGCTGGGAGTGGTGGCACGTACCTATAACACCAGCATCTAGGAGGCTGAGGCAAGAGGATTGCCATGAATTCAAGGCCAGCCTGGGCCACATAATGTGCTCAAGACCAGCCTGGACTACAGAGTGAGACCTTATCTAAAAAAAAAAAGAAAGAAAAGAAAAGAAAAAAAAAAGCTGCCTCTCCAATAAAATTGCCAGAGGTACTTGGAGTCCAAAATTTTCAAGACGACCCTTGGAGAAAGGAGATCTTTTATTAGTTCTCTAGGACCTTGGAATCTGGATAAACCTTTTACTGCAAGCTGGGTGTGATGGCATATGCCTGTAATCCTAGCATTTGGGAGGCTGAGACAGGAAGGAGGATTGCTGTGAGTTTGAGACCAGCCTGGGTTCCATACTGAGTTCAGGACCACCCTGGACTGTAAGACTTTTTCTCAAAAAACAAAACAAAAAACCTTTTACTGATCACCGCTGTAACAGAGACTCCAGAAAAAGAGGCAGCTGGCATCCCATTAGAGAAAAAACATAAGTGTAAATAAGATACACAATAAGTTATAATAGTAGAATCAAGGCAGTGGCATACAGGTAGTACAAATTTTTTAAACTTTGAATATTTTATATATTTTGGTAAGTGTTGGGGAGAGCAAACATTACTGTTGCTCCTTGCCCTGGGTGTCGTATGCATTTGAGGGTCTTGCAAGAGTTGTTTTCCTGTTATGTATTCTCTCTTGGGAGAGAAGTTATTTTCAACCTTAACGCTGGCATCCTGCAAGGCAGGTGGATATAACTTTGAGAATTCTAGATATGTATGAGTTGCGACTGTTATTTAACTGAGGCGTAGGAGGAACAAGCCCAAGAAAAAATTTAAATTCTCAGCTGTAGCTAGCTGTAACCCCCCACACACACCTCGGTCCCTACTCTCAAGGTCTCCCAGCCCTGCTTCCTCCATTTCCGGTAGTGACTCTAAGTGATGAGATACCGTTGCTACCAGATCAGGCAGCAGCTGTTCGGCTCCGCAAGGACCCGATGTGACGTTAAGGAGGGGGCGGTTGCCAGGCTAGTGAGGGGAACCCAGGGACCAAGAAGGCTCTCCGGGAGGCGACAGCTCCCCCGCCCACCCGAAGACGCTTCCTCTTGCCCTTTATGATGTGTGTTTACATGGGCGGAGGGATCCCTCCCCAGCTGACAGCCACACCGCGGCCGGCTCTTCTTTTTTTAAAGAGCCTAGCCACAGGCTGTGATTGGCCGCAGCCCGGGCCGCATCAGCCTCCGGGGGCGGGGCCCGGGCCGCATTGTCTCGTCTGGGGCCGGCTGGATGCCCCAGAGGCCGGACCTGAGCAACCTTGGCCGGGAAGTGCTGTGGACGGGGCTCACGGAGGAGTGGGAGCGAGGTCTGGGCTGATCCAAGCCCAGGTTCCGGGGGAAAGCGGGTCGGAATCCCGGCAGCCCGAGCGGAACCGATCCCTGCTCCGAGTGCCACGTCTCCAGGAACCCCCCTCCTTACTCTTGGACACACTCCGCCCCCGCCCGGGCCTCCGTCCCCCAAGCCGCCCCCATTTATGCAGTTTCAGATCTTTCGAACACATTTCTAGGGATCGCTGTTCTCATATTCGCGCGTCCTCAGCCTGCTGGACCTCATCCCGGGCCTGCGCCCTGCACCCGCAGCCTGAGCCCCTAGATCCGCCCGCCGGCTCAGAAGGCGCTCCTTCCGATCGCTGCAATGGGAACGACCACTCCTTAGGCGCCAAACTGGGGGAGCGACTTTCCCCTCCCGGTTCCCGGGACCACGGGATGAAGGGGGCAGGCCCGGCTCCCCGGGAGCCGCGCTGCACGTAGCGCACGTGTAGAGCCCGCTCCCCACCCCGCCTCCGCGGCATCCGACGACTCTTCGGGGCTCTGGGGTCGCCCGTGAGCCTCCCCGATCTCGACTCTGCGCCTCCCTCGCGCCGCGTCCCTCCAAACGCTAGCCTTTTCGTCCTAGTGAACCTTCTGTCACTTCCTTTAGCCCCCGCAAGGTACAGGTTTGTGTACCTCCACCCATTTCGAATTTATCTCGAATTCAGTGCTATCATCTTGACTCACCATCTCTGGTGCCCTGAAATGCTTGGTGTCAGATGTCCTGGGAACCCCACGAACCCATGGGATTTGTCTCGTTTTATTTTTATTCCCACAGCGGTTGGCTGCTACTGTTGATGCCAGTACTTATAACTGCTGGTCTTTCTGATCAGTGTGCCTGTGTCCCCCACAGATGGTAAGCTGCCGGCGGGGAGAAGTATCATCTGTCCCTAACACCACACGCGCACGTGGTAGACTCTCCACAAATATTTGTTAAAGGGGAGAGGAAATGGCCTTGAATTTCGATTACTCCAATTGGCTGAGGATGGTGCTTTGGGCTGGGCAAAGAGAAGAATCTGCTCACACAGGCAGGAAGCAATCTCACAGCAAATGCAGAGTGGGGGGTGGGGGGGCGGGGAGCCCAAGAAGGGGTGAATTCTACAAATGAGGTAGCCAGACTTTACCCCCTCCCCTCCTGGACATATTTCCTCAGGACAGGTTTCTTCTGGGAGACTTAAGTGCTCCCTGTCCTGCTTCCATTGGGCTGCAGCTCATACCACAATGAAGGTCTCATCTCTGGACTTTTGGCTTGGGAAGCTAGGTCTGGTTCTTGAGTGGGACCTAGTAACTAAATACCTCTTCCTTCTCTCCATCTTGTCTTCATTTTTACACTTGGGAACTTCCACTTCCATCTTTCTGGAGATCTAGCCCAGGACCTAATACAAGCCTTCTACCAGATCTTCCTCCATATCACCCCTTCTGTGAGTCCCAGTTTCTTGACTCAGCTCAATTAAGATCCAGGGTAAATCTACCTTCTCATCTAAGCTTTGGTTTATCTGAGTCTGGGGCACAAAAGGCTGGACCCTTGTGTGGAATTCCCACGATGCTCTCTGGCCCTGCCCAGGAAGATTGGGAGGGCAAAGCAACCTGCACCAGGCCTCAGGGTGTGTTTCTTCCCCATCAGGTTGTGCCACTTTAGAGGCCTGACACTTCCAAAGAGCCACAGAGAGAACTTAGTGCTTCCTGTTCCTACTGAAGGTGTACAACTGACACCCCTAATGCTTGTCTCTGAGCTTAAAGGCTCTCTCAGCATGCTGTTTAACCTTGGAGAGCAGGAACATTTAAAATTCCCTGTATCTGGGATTGAAGTCATTAACAAAATGGAAATGACTGCAATGCTATGTCAGAACTTTACAGAGCTTCATCACATCCACCATGCCTATTTAAAATGACAATGTTTAAAGCTGGACACAGTGGCACACACTTGTAATCCCAGCACTTGCAGACTAAGACAGGAAGATTGCCCTGAGTTCAAGGCCAGCCTGGGCTATAAGTGAGTTCAAGACCAGTCTGGACTACAGAGTGAAACTCTGTCTCAAAAGAAGAGAGAGAGAGAGAGAGAGAGAGAGAGAGAAATTCCAGGTTCAACCATCAACCAAATCATGCTAGTGTTCAGCCCAGCATTGCCTATACTAAACATTAAACACCCAAAACATCCCTTTAAACATTAAACATTAAAACATCCATTTTTTCCTTTTCCCTGGCAGGAAGACATGACATGTGAACACATGCAAATACTCTTCTAATATAAGTAAGACAAAAGACTGACCGGGCATAATTCATGTGTGTGGAATTTTCAATCCATGATTGGTCAGCTCCAAGGCTGAAAACATGATTGAAGGGCATGACATAGGAAAGCTGCTCAACTCACTGCAGCCAGGAAGCAGAGAGCAAGGGAAGAATCTATTTTTTTAAAAGTGGCTGAGGATAGAATATACTCTACTAGATTCTGCCCCTCTGACCTGTTTCTCCAGCCATGCTTACCTCCTGATAGAGCATTCAATGGTTAATCAATGTAAATGGATTAATTAATTAATGAGGTTAGTGCCCAGTCACCTATCTACTTTCCAAAAGGCCCATCTGTGAACACCTGAGACTTCTGGAGAAATATTTTTGATCCAAACTATAACAACAGTCTACTGAAGACATCAATGCTATAAGTAGGTGGGAAGGTTGTTACCATTTTTCAAGTGGAAAAATGGAGTCTCAGAAAAATCAATGAGCCAAAATCACGCAGATAGCAAGAGTAGAGCTAGGACTAACATGGTGATCCTAGAACCTGCTGTTCAGTTTCCCCAACCACCAGGCTAACATCTCTGAGAACACAGAGGCCTCGCTTCAAATCCACTACCAACTGCCCTTTCAAGCCGCCAACCTTGATCCATTGTCTCCTCTCTAGGCTGCAGTGGTCCCAAACTTTGACTGTAATCTCCAGTACTTTTGTTTTTATCGCAACAACAGCAAAGTATTACAAGCACTGCTTGTCCTTAAACAGTGATATACTTATATGCTGGTCGAACCACATTTATTTTAGTCAGTTTTGCAACTTGCAATGGAGTGTGACCTCCAGTTTGAAATAGTACTGCTCCAAGGTTAGTTTTTTTGTTTTTTTGCTTTGTTTTGGTGACTGCTAGGCAACTTTCAAGATGATGTTCATAGATACTCCATAGGAAGGACCATATGAATATGATGGTAGTTGAAAAGAAAATGGCCATCCGCAAGTCAAGGAGAAAGAAGACCTCAGGAAAAAAACCCTGCCAATATGTTGATTGTGGACTTCTTGCCTCCAGAATTGTGAGAACATAAATTTCTGGTATTTAAACCAGTTCCTTCCTTAAACTCTCTCTCTCTCTCTCTCTCTCTCTCTCTCTCTCTCTCTCTCTCTCTCTATATATATATATATATATATATATATATATATATATATATATATATATATATTTAGACAAGGTCTCACTGTGTAGCCCAGGCTGACCTCAAACACACAGAAATCCTTCCGCTTGAGCCTCTCAAGAGCTGAAATTACAGGCATGCACCACCATGCCCAGCTTATGTGGTGCTGGGGAATTGAACCTAGGGCCTTGGGCTTGCTAAGCAAGTACTGTAACCACCAAGCTATGCCTCCAGCCCCTCTCCTTCTGAGTACTTAGAATATGTCTATATATGTGATACATATATGTGTGTGTGCCTATGTGTGTATTCATACATATATATGTTACATACCCTATTCTATTTTTCTGGAGAAGTCTGATACATTATAAACAGTGAGTCTTCCCTATTCATATCCATACACTTTTTTTTCTGAGACATAGTATTTTTATGTCCCAGGCAAACATGGAACTTGCTATATAGTCTGAGCTATCTTTGAACTCTCAATTCTTCAACCTTAGCCTCCCAGAGTACCCATCTGTTCAGTACCCATCTGATGGTCTTTTCTTTCTGTTTTGTTTTGTTTTGCTTTGAGACAGGGTGTCATACTATAGTTCAGGCTGACCTACACCTCAATATGAAGCCCAGGCTGGCCTAGAACTCACAGCAGTCCTCCTGTCTCCACCTCTTGAGTGCTGGGATCACAGGTGTATACCACCATGCCCACTTTATGTGGTGCTGGGAATTGAGCCCAGGGCCTTGCACTTGCTAAGCAGGTGCTCTAACGCCTGAGCTATTCCTCCAGCCCCCCACCCCCATTCCCAACTAATTTTGAATCTCCTTTTTCCTATGTCTCTACTAACTTTCTCAGAATGTTGTCTACATGATATACAAAATCATGAATTATGTTGGCATTTGTGTTGCGATGTTTATGATTCTTTAGTCTGCACTCTTGTACTTGCTTTCCCCCTACCAGTTCTTAGTCTTTTTAATACCTTATGCTAAACAAGCACCAAACCTAAGGCCAGAATCTAGCATGGGATCTTCAAGTCCTCAGAACGATTTTATTTTACTTATTTATTTTTGTTCATTGAGACAGGGTTTCAGTCTATAACCCAGGTTTGTTCTGAATCCACTATGGAACCTAGGCTGGCATTGAACTCATGCAATCTTCCTTCCTCAGCCTTCTGAGCGCTGGGATTACAGGGGTGCACTACCACACCAGGATTGTATGGTACTGGGGAATTGAACTCAGGGCATTGTGTTTGCTAGGCAAGCTCTTTAACCACTGTGCTATTCTTCCAGCCCCACAACAGAATTTTAGAAACACAAATGCTCACAGTGGCCAGATAAGTACATGAATGAAGTCAGCAGATGAAGAAGTGAGAAGGCATGGCCAGCGGGCATGTGCCATCGCATACACACTAGGGTTGCAACAAGTTCCAGTTTATCAAGAGAAGCTGATTATTGAGTCTTTTATGTGAGTTCTCTCAATTTTTGTGTTTTATTATTTCTTTGGATATTTTTGAGACATGGTCTTGTTATATATTCTGGGTTGGCCTCAAACTCACTATGTAGCCCAGTCTAGCCTCAGATTCACAATCTTTCTGACTTAGCCTTCTGAATACTGACTAGATTCCAGATATGCACCAATAATTTTTTACATTGTTCTTTTCTTTGTTTGGAGACAGGGTCTCACTCTGCAGTCCAGGCTGATCCTGAACTCACTATGTAGCCCAGGCTGGCCTTGAACTCATGGTAATCGTCCTGCCTCAGCCTCCTGAGTGCTGAAATTACAGGCATGTACCATGTACCACCATGCCCCTTTTATGTGACGCTGGGGAATTGAACTCATGGTCTTGAGCTTGCTATGTAAATCCTTTAACCACTGAGCTATTCCTCCAGCTCTGTTCATTTGCTTTTTGAGGCAAAATCTCACTCTAGATAGTCCATGATGGTACTGAATTCACTATGTAACCCAGACTGGCCTCAAACTCATGGCAGTCTTCCTGCCTCAGCCTCCTGAGTGCTGGAAATGCAGGTGTGTACCACCATGCCCGGCTTATGTGGTGCTGGGGAATCAAACTCATGGCCTTGTGCTTGCTAGGCAAGCACTTTAACCACTGAGTCATGTCTCCAGCCCTGCTGAGCAGTTTTGATTGCTGGCTCAATGTCCTTGTTTAACTTTGGTCTCTTCAGGTATTCTCTTTCCCAGTGAGACAATGTAGGTTGGTTCTGCCAAGGAGACCCTGTGCCCGTCAAGAGTCACATCCCATTTATACTCATCCTAAAGTCTATCCCGCAGGTACTATCCCATCCGGTTCTTTATCTCCATGTTGGCATAGTCCGAAGGTGTCAGGTATATACAATCCCATAGTACAGGCTTTCTGTGACAGCTCTTTTCATTTGTGTGATGCTTTCAGGCTTAGGGATGGGGATGGCGGTACTGCTGAAGGACCCTGGGGCCAGTTTATAACTGTGCCTTTCATTTCAGCCTGATGCCTGGACTTCCCAGGAGCCCTCATAAGCACCTGACATGCTCTGTACAGGTGTATTGCTCAGCGGTTCTCTACATTATTCATTATCAATCAAGTTTTTCAGATACAGTGTGTCAGCCAGTCACTACAACTGTGGCCAGACTGCATGCTGTGTGAAGACGCTTCCACTCCACCTGCCGAGAGTGACAGGTGCTGTGCTGATGAGCTGTCCATCCCCACAAGGAACAAGAGTCACCAAGGGATCACTCAGTGGTAGCACACAGGAAGAAACTCTAGGAAGGAAAGGGGTGTACTCCCTGTCCAAGCCCTGCCCCGTGCATCCGGCTCATTCTTCCAGCAAAGTCAGAGCATGCATTAGCGATAAGGACCATGAGGTAGGTGGCCAATCCTAATTTTAACATTGATAAGGAACCTGGTGTGGTGAATGTAACAACTTTTTAATATATATTTTCCCTCCATTTTGCTTATCTGTTTTGCCTTCTTCCAAGCCCACCAGAGAAGGGGGAATGCGATGGCAATATACAGAAAGGTTCTCAGAGGTGTGATTCTGTGACAAGTCAAAAAGTAAGGGGTACTTAGTAATGAAGGAAGGTAGGCCTCTCGGATGCGACGGAAAGTTTGTGGTACTGGTCACTGTGGCTGAAAGTGGTAGTTGTCCTATATATAAAAAAGGTAACAGGGCTGAAGGAACAGCATAGGGGTTAGAGAGCTTACTCACTGAGCAAGAAGTCCTGAGTTTGATTCCCCAGCACCACATAAACTGGGTGTGTGGCCCACACCTGTAATTCCAGCATTCAAAGACTGTATTTCTTTTGGGGGGGGGGGTGGAGTGATGAGCAACTACCACTTTCAGCCACAGTGTCAAACACTGCCTTCCTTTCCCTCATGAGTGAGAGGTCCATCTCCCTCTCATTGCTGTGAGGTTGAGCCAGCCTGGCTACATAGTGAGTTCAGACCAGCCTAGACTAGAGTGAGACTCTGTCTCAAACAAACAAAACCAAACAAAACAGGGTTGGGAGTGTAGCTCAGCACTTAAAGCACTTGTGTAGCAATTGCAAGGTCCTGAGTTCAATTCTTCAGTACTACATACACTGGGTGTGGTGGTTCATGCCTATAATCCCAACACTTGGGAGGCTGAGGGGACAGGATTACTGTGAGCCAGCTATGTCTTCTAGTAAATTCAGGACCAGTCTACACTACAGAGCAAGACCCTGTCGAGAGAGAGAGAGAGAGAGAGAGAGAGAACAAAAAATAAAAAGATTTTGTGCTTTTAACCTTCAGGCATACGCTACCCTGAGGTCTGTACAGGTCTACCCTGCCGTGTCCCCAGTACCCAGAATAGTGTTTGCTGAAAAAACAGATAACCACTTACTATTATCAAAGTCCCTGTTAATCAGGAAGTTAAAAAAAAGCATATTTGCTAAGCATGATTCTAGATTCTATGAATCAGGAACTATGCAAAATGGTTTAGATACAGGACTGACTAAAGCAAAGTCCTTTCCTTGAGGGACTTATATTCTAGTCTAGTGGATGGACACAGATAAACACACCTAAACACGAAGATAGTTTCTGGCAATAATGAACGCTGAGGAAAGTAGGAATGGATAATAGATAAAGAGAGGTGGAGGGGATCTGTGTTAGCTGCAGTGATCTGGGGCAATAGAAAGAAAAAATTAGCTCAGATTTGCATGTTGGGAAGGAAGCTGCTGTTGGAAAATCTATAGAGAAGAAGCTAGATGTTTTGTTTTGTTTCCCAGTACTGAGGATTGCACCCAGGACCTTTATTTTTTTTTTAAGGTTTATGTTGCTATTATTATTACTTTATTTTTTAAGTCAGGGTCTCACTCTGTAGCCCAGACTGGTCCTGAACTTATATGGAGCCCTGGCTGGCCTTGGATTCACGGCAAGTATCTCAGCTTCCCAGTGCTGGGATTACAGGCCTGTACCACCACGCCCAGTTTATGTGGTACTGGGGTATCGAACTTGAGTACTTAGCACTTGGTGCTTTAACCGCTGAACCATTCCTCCAACCCTGAACCCAGGGCCTTTGCATTGAGCTATATCCTATTTATTTAATTAATTTTTGAGACAGGGTCTTGCTAAGTCATTAAGTAGCCCCAGCTGACCCAATCTCATGCCTCCTGCCTCATCCTCCCAGAGTTCTGGTATTACAAGCCTACACACAGGCTCAGCTACAGCCAGCTTACAGAAGAGAGTTCTAAGAAAAGAAGCAGCATGTACAAAGGCCCTGAATCAAGGAAAAGCTTGGTAGGCTTAGGACATACCATTGAATCAGATGGTAACACGCAGAAAGCTTCACAGGGCTGTGCTCCTGTGTAAAAATGTAAAAGTAACATTTGAGTGGAAGTTCAGAAATGAGAGGGAGATGGACCCCTCAAACATGAAGGAAAGGACAGACTGTGGCTGAAAGTGGTAATTGCTCATCACTCCACCACCCCAAAAAAATCCAGTCTCCAGGGCCAGAGGAAGGAGCGCGGGGACAGAGATGAAGCGTGTGTGGTAGCTGAGGTGCTCCCGTGTGAGACAGAGCACACCGGGAGACTGCAGGACAGCTGCTGTAGATTGTCACTCAAAAGCAGCGGCGAGCCTGGCGGGACTCTGTGATGAAGATCAGTGAGTGAAGATAGGAGCGAGCTGATGTCTGCAGACCCTCAGGAAGGCCCAGGCTTCCCCAGGAGAAGCTGCAACAACAACCTTTCCTTTTCCTTCCCTGTTACTTCCTTCAAGCTGCAAGCTGGGTCACCCACATCCAGGGTGGGCGCTCTTCCCTCATTGGCTGGCCCACGAGTCACCCCCACACACCTCTGAGTTCTACCCTGGGCGACTCTCTTCAAGTTAACAGAATCCTTCAGTAGTCACATAGGTCAGAGCTATAGAAAGGCTTAGTATGGTGAGCAGAGAGAAAGGGGAATGAGAGAGAGTTGATAGATGACGCTTTCAAGGACATTCCCTGTGTAGGGTTGTGGAGACGTGAGACAGAACTAGAAACATGAACTCGGGGGTATTTTGCTCTTTGCCCTCCTCTCCCCCATTGGAAGAAGGTTTCCTTCTTTCTTTTCTCTCTCTCTCTCTCTCTCTCTCTCTCTCTCTCTCTTTCCTTCCTTCCTTCCTTCCTTCCTTCCTTCCTTCCTTCTTTTTGAGACAGGACCTCTTCTGTAGTCCAGAAAGTAGATCTTTCATACTGATGAGGATGGTACAGAAAAGAGAGAGAGAGAAGATCACACAGAAGACAGAAGACAAATACGGGGTGAATGCCCTGAGAAGGTGAGGGGCATCGGACCCTGCCATAAGTGTGGGTGGAACCAAGCAGTGGGAAGGGAAGAATGTAGAAGCGGAGGGTGTGGTAGGGGCGGGGCTGGCAGTTCTTGTTATCTATTCTCTCTGTAAAAAGATACAGTGCTGCTGTTGGTCTTTAGGGTGGTAATTAATAGGTATCAATTATGAAGCAGGTGAGTTCTGCATGCCTCTGATGCTGGGTGCAGGTGGCGAGAACACAAAGAGAAACATCATAGAGGGAAAACTGCTGGGACCTCAGATGGCTGTGCCCAGGCTCAGCCTCCCCGAGTGAGGGCCTCACATCCCCAGCTCCTCTTCTTTTTGCTCTGCTGCCTCTTCCAGGAGCACACTGATGTTAGAGGACGGAATGTAAGCAGCCCTCCATGCAACTGGTCAACGACACACAATGACACAGAGGGCCAGGCCACAGAGCTGTGTCTGTGGTGGTGAAACCTTTTAACTGCAGGTGTAAAGCCTTTTTATTCAGTGTATGTATCCATGTGTTTAATATCTAGAACAAACTTTTTCTTTCACACAGAGGTTTGTGTCTGACTCACCTATGTGACCAAAAGTCTTTGCTTAAAGAAGCCAGGTAAGTAAATCTAATCTGTAAAGACTTACTACTATATATGTTGTTCTTTTGTTTTTATGATTCTAAAGGTTAAACCCAAGACCCACACACTGAATTACATCCTCAGCCCTTTCTTTCTTTCTTTCCTTTCTTCCTTCCTTTCTTTCTTTCTTTCTTTCATTTGAGACTAGGTCTCATTCTGTAGTTCAGGCTGGTCCTGAACTCACTAGGCTGGCCTTAAACTCAAGGTAGTCCTCCTGCTTCATCCTCCCAAGTACTGAGATGAAAGACATGTGCCACCACACCCAGTTCATGTGGTTCTAGGGGATTGAACCCAGGGCCTTGTGCTTCTTGGGCAAGCACTTTAACCACTGAGATATGTCCCAAGCCCCCTTTTTATGTTTTATTTTATTTTTTCTTGAGACAGGGTCTCACTCTGTGGTCGAGGCTGGTCCTGAACTCACTTCAGAGCCCAGGCTGGCCTTGGACTCAGGCAATCCTCCTGTCTCAGCCTCCTGAGTGCTGGGATTACAGGCGTGCTCCACCACGCCCAGTTTATGTGGTGCTGGGGAATTGAACTAGGGTACTTGGCGCTTGCTAGGCAAGTGCTTTAACTGCTGAGTGGTTCCTCTAGCCCCTTATTTTGAGAGAAAATCTCACTAAGATGCCCAGGCTGGACTCACTATCTTCCTGCCTCAGCTTCTCAGAGTATTTTAAAAATAACTATTAGCAAAAACCAACATGACAAGGAAAAAAAGCATATTACTTCCACTGAAATACTAGACTGGGGGGGGGAGGGGTGGCTAGAAGGATAGCTCAGCCATTAGAGCGCTTGCCTAACAAGCTCAAATCCCTAAATTTGACTCCCCAGCATCACATATAACCAGGTGTGGTGGTACACGCCTATGATCCCAGCACGTGAGAGGCTGAGGCAGGAGGATTGCTGTGAGTTTGAGGCCAGCCTGGGCTACCTAGTGAGTCCAGGACTAGCCTGGACTACAGAGCAAGACACTGTTTCAAAAACAAAACAACCAACCAAAACAACTTAACTGGAAGGCACCGTCCCTAAAGTGTTCACGGGAGGAAAACAGACTCTCACAACCCTCAGGAGCACAGAATTTGTTGGCTATACATTCTTTTCTTTTGTCTACTGAGCATGCGGAAAGAGAACCAAGAAGAGCAAGTTAGGAGAGATACTGAAGCCCTTCCGCTGACAGTCTAAAAGCAATCAGAGAAACATTCTCACTAGAGAAAAGGCAGTAACGGAGGAAGAGGACAGCATACAAATGCTTCTGAGGTCAAGTCAGCCTCAAGTTCAATAATCAGACACTCAGGGTTATTTTACTCTACATTAACATTCATATTCTAATCTAATCAAGACCTGGGACTAAGACTAAAGACAGGAATAAGTTAAGGATATCTTTTATCTGAAAAAGCAAGGAAGGCACTGATTTGATATAAAACTTAGCAGCCTTTCAATTTTAGTCATTCAAATAAATAATTTGACTTTTTTTTTGAGACACAGTCTTGCTCTGTAGTCTGGGTTGGTCCTGAGCTCACTGTAGAACCCAGGCTGACCTAGAACTAATGGCAATCCTCCTGCCTCAGCTTCCCGGATTATAGCTTATTATGGCTTATGTGGTGCTGGGGAATCAACCCAGGGTATTGAGCTTGCTAGGCAGGCACTTTAACTGCTAAGCAATTCCTCCAGCCCCCTGATTTTTGTTTTTAAAAGTGGGGTGGGGCACAATGACCATTTGGTTCTCAGGAAAACTGGCCACATCACTCAGGCTCCAGCCAGTCCTCATTTTGTGTAGGGGATACTTTGTGAAAGCCGAATCTCCGAACAGACTTGTGAAATGAAGGCAGGAAATGCCATTACAGGACAAGTGACCTTTCTTCCTTAGGAAAGGCATAAAACTATATTCCATCACGGGCTGAGGGCTAGGTAGCTAAGTGTTAAAGCACTTGCCTAGCAGGCTGAAGGCCCTGGATTTGATTCTCCAGCACCACATACACTGGGCATGATGTCACACATCTATGATCCCAGCAGTCAGGAGGCTGAGGCAGAAGGACTGCTGTGAGTTCTAGGCCAGTGTGGGTGCTATATAGTGAGTTCAGGACCAGCTACGACTATAGAGTGAGACATTCTCTCTCTCTCTCTCTCTCTCTCTCACACACACACACACACACACACACACATACACACACACACACGTGCACACACACATACACACACACACACACACAAAGATGTTGCATCAGGTTCCTAGGTCAGACAAAAGGGCCCATTTGGCCTAAGTTAACAACCATCAGGAAGGAAGATACTATCAGGTTTGGAGTATCGGAGAAGAAGTCTTCCAGAGAAGAGAGGAAAATTTTAGGTGTAGACAGGTGGGGTGAGTCCTCCAATCAGACGCATTGACTTCCTGCTGTAGAAATTGTACCGGATGCAGACATGACACGGTGCTCCACCAGATGCTGCCTCTTAACTTCAGTGGGCACCATATTGCTGTGGCTCTTCATCGCTTTTGAAATCCCCAAGGAGACTGGAGATGGCCGGGATGTGATGATCGCAGAAGGCCAAGTAGCAGCCCTTGCTCTCCACTTGGGAACGGGGCGTGTGGGGTGGGAACAGTGAGGATGGGCAGCCCCCCAATGCACTTGGCTTTCTCTTTTCTTGTGCATTTCTACCTAGGAGGGCGGAGCTGGCATGTGGACTCGGACCCATGAGTCCATAAAGAAGCTGCATTAAAAATATGTATTTGTTAAGGTAGAGAGTGAGCTAGGGACAGCGGGTCCACTCTACCTTTTCCCTCCTATGGGAAGCCAGAGGAGGAGGGGGGTGTAAACGTCATTCTTCTAATGATTTATCTGCTCTGCCTTTGCCACTGCCCCAGGAGGCCACTTATGACAGTAAGAAAAACCTGGGACCACTAGAAGACTGGCAGACTGTTGCCTTCAAATATATCGAAAAAATCCAGAAGAGAAAAAAAAGTGAGTGCTACAGAGGGGGAGAGCTGGCTATCCCAGGGAATATAGAGACCTCAAGAGACATAGGTAGCTTGGTGTGGTGCACACCTGTTATCCCCGTTACCTAGAGACTGAGATGGGAGGATTGTACCTTTGAGCCCAGGCTGGGCAATTTAGTGAGATCCTGTTTCAAAATAAAATAGGGTAGGGAGGGTAGGGAATATTTAACTCAGTGGTAGAACAAGCTGGGTTTGATCCCCAGCACTGGCGAGAGAGGGCAGAGTGATTACGGTAGCTCGGAAGAGAAGAAAGGGTGAGGAGAAAAGCCAGAGCTGAGCTGCACGTGATGGCGCACATCTGTAATTCCAGCACACGGGCTTCCGAGGCAGGAGAATCACACATGCAAGCCCGTATGCGCAACTAAGTGAAATGCTATCTCAAACCTATGAACAAGCAAATAATTTTTTTCTTCTTTTAAAAAAATACAGAATTCTTCATGAATTTGTGTCTCATTTTTGTGCAGGGGGGCATGCTAATCTTCTCCGTATTGCTCTAGTTTTAGTACATGTGTTGCTGAAGTAAGCACCAAACGGTTTTTAAATAAAAATTAGAAAAAGAAAAGAAAAGGCAGAAGTGCACGCAGGACTATTTCTGTCTGGGAGACTCTCTTCTTCTCTGTAAAACATTCCCATTTTGGGGTATGAGGAAGAAGGAGGACAAAGATGAAGTTTGTTGTTATAAGAACATGGAACTTGGGTCCTAGTCATGTATTATAAAACTTGGCCAAATATTTCATTGTATTTACTTTCATCTGCAAGATTATACACATTCGTATTGGGTAAACAAAAAGGAGTATGACTCTCTTTATGTAACTTTATATGTGGATATGTAATTATGATTGTTATAGAGGAATCTAGCTTTGTGGCTTTATGGCATTCGAATGAATGTGAAAACAAACTAAGTATTGAAAGGTTTTGATGTTAAAAAAGAAGTAGAAAAAATAGAAGATGAAGGAAAGTCAGAAGATAGACTTTGTGGAGAGGAAAAGGGAATGTGAGGAGGCTCTTGGCATGGGAAGGGGAACAGAATGGGATATGTAAGCCATAAATAAACAAACCAACAAACAAATAAATACATTTTAAAAAGACTTGGGGTTAAAGCTGCCTACATGCTTTTTTTGATTGGTGTTGTTGGAGACAGGGTCTTGCTTTGTAGTTCACACTGGTCCTGAACTGACTACGGAGCCCAGGCTGGCCTTGAACTCTTGGCAATCCTCCTGCCTCATTTTCCTAAATTCTAGGATTACTAGACGTGCGCCACCACACCCAGCTTACCTGGTGCTGGGGAATCAAACCCAGGTACTTAGCACTTGCCAGGCAAGTGCTTTTAACTGCTGAGCTATTCCTCCAGCTCACCTCCATGAATGTCGAGGCAGGGAAATACAAAGAATAAATAAATAAGGTGCAGCTGGAACTGGTGGTACACACCCATAATCCCAGCACTCTAGGAGGATGAGGCAGGAGGATAGCAAGTTCAAGCTCAGCCTAGGCAACCTAGCAACTTGTGAGATCCTGTCTCAAAATGAAAAATAAGGGCTCAGTGTAAACATCCTGGGTTGAATTGCCAGCATCACCAAAAAAATTAAATAAACATATATTGTGGTTTGGATCTGGAATGTCCCCCAAAAGTCTCATGTATTTGAATGTTACAGATTTTCTATGGAACCGTGTGCTGTTGAGAGATTGGGGCCTAGTCTGGAAGGGTGGGTTACAGGCATGTAAATTGGATTATAGGCATATAAATTGGATTACAGGCATGTAGTGGGGGTTTACCACACCTTCCATACCTGGATCCAGGAGGGGCTGATCACTGGGAGGAGACCTGGAAGGATATGTAAACTGCTTCCTGCCTTCCTTGGAGGACTAGACTCAAGTTGCCTTGACTTGGTTTCCTGTTTGTGATGTCATGAGAAGCTGCCTCCAACTCTGCCTCCCCTAAATGGACTTGGGATCTTCTGAAACTCTGAGCTAAAATAAAGCTTTCCTTTCCTAAATTTGGGGATGTCAGGTATTGAGTCACAGCAACAAAAAAGTAACTAAGGCAACATATAAACAAACAAAATAACCTTGGGGTCCTCAGTGATAACGCACTTGCCCAACATGAATGAGGTCTTAGTTCAGTCACCAATACTGCAGAAATAAAGGTGGGGGTGGGGGTGGAGATTCTTGACTGCTAGGAGAAATCCTTTTTCTAATATGTGTTTGTTTTAGTTACTTTTTTGTTGCTGGAACACAGGAGTCAACACCCACAACTTGGGAAAGGAAAGATTTATTTTAACTCAGTTTCAGGCTGTCTCGGTCCCTTCAAGGTGGCTAGCAATGATGGAAGGGCTTTGGCACAGGGCCTATCTAGCTGAATAAAAGCTGTCGGAAACAAAGAGAGATGAAGGAAAGGTGGAGGTAGCGTATTCCCTTCCAGGTCATTCTCCAGCACTCTGCCTCTTCCAGGTCAAGCCCCAGTGATCTACCCCTTCTGACGGGACCTCGCCTCTTAGTAGCCAGGGAATTCAATGAATCAACTTCCATGATTGAATCACCTTTTGAACATGAGGCCTTTAGGGAACATTCCTGATCCCAACCATTAACAACCTTCTCCAAAGGAGTCTTTTAGGAAAATGAGCTAGGTAAAAACAAAGAGAATTATAATAAATACAATAGTAGATAATATTTTTTGAGCATGTAAGCTATGTGCCTGAAAATTTGAGATTCAAAGACTCGGACCCACAGGTATTCAGCATCAGCTAGTTTAGTGCTTCTCAAAGCCTAATACAAATCACCTGGTGATTTTGTTAAAATGCAGATTCTGAGGAAGGGGGTCAAGGTTCTGCATGTCTAGTAAGCTTGTAGGTGAGACTGATATTGTTGGACCATATACCACACAAGATGTACACATTCCCTCTGTTGAAGTAAAGAACAGATGAGAAATGGTAGAAAGTTTCAAGTAGCATCCATATCACTGATCCTTGTGATGACCTTCACTACCACCAATCACTGACAGTTGTTCATATTTTACTTCTTAGCATGGATGACAATAGGGATCTCTTCAGTGTCACAGCAGGATCCATACAGCCTCTTGTACACGTTGGCATCTCTGTATCAAG
This sequence comes from Ctenodactylus gundi, assembly GCA_004027205.1. Classification (NCBI taxonomy): domain Eukaryota; kingdom Metazoa; phylum Chordata; class Mammalia; order Rodentia; family Ctenodactylidae; genus Ctenodactylus; species Ctenodactylus gundi. Next base: position 36,767 of record PVKB01005042.1, on the reverse strand, counting down.
CCTCCTCGGCAGCGGAGAGAAAACGTCTCACGGTGCTAGTCCACCTGGCTGATTCTGATCTCACCTGGCTCAAAGATACCACTGCCCATATTTCAAGGCTCTTCAGCCCACAGATCCTGGCAGGGCAGTTGCTACTGATCCATGTTCCACCTGAAGCCTACCCCACTGTGTCTGGCATCCAGGATAAAGCCTACAAGGCAGAAATCTACTCTAAGCAGAATGTCAATCATGCCTTCCTCATGAGCTTTGCCACAAAGCTCTCTGATTACTTCTTGCTAATAGGAGACAATGTCTTTTGTGCCCCCAACTTTGTCACCCAGATTTATTCCGAGGTGACCACTATGAAGCACACTCAATGGGTGCTACTGGAGTTCTCTAACATGGGCTTCATTGGCAAACTCTTCCACAGCAAGGACCTTCCACTGTTGGCCCACTTCCTCCTCCTCTTCCACAAGGATAAACCCCTTGACAGGCTGATCCGTCATTTCCGTACCCTCCTGGTCCAGGAAAAGCCAATCCTCTACAGGCCATTCCTCTTCTACCACAGGTTGTCCCACCCCAACTTTGATGGCAACATGGACACAGAAGTACAGCAAAGGAACATTTCTGGTCCCAGCAACCCCCCTGGATCTGTGTTCACAGACATGAGTGTTTCTGATGTGCATTTCCCCTGGGAGGCCTACACTCTGGACGAGTCATTCTTTTGGACAAATAATGTGAGTGCAGGGAACCACTTGACAGTGCTTTTGAACCATCCAGCCATGCTGAGCAAAGTGCAAGTGATGACAGGCTCTATCCTGGATGGGAAGTATGCCTTAAAGAAGGGGCAGGTGGAGCTGGGCTACGATCCCGAGGGGATGCCTCAATACTGTACCAGGTTTGCCCTGCTGGGCCACCTTGTGGAAGGGCAGTTGGATCAGGAGATATTTCAGGAAAGCCTGGCATATCCTGTAAGCTGTGTGAGGCTGGTGGTCAACGCGAATCAAGTTGCTGGGCTAATCATCAGGCATATCTATCTCTGGGAGAAAAGTGTCGAAAAGGCACAAAGCTGACCAGAGTTGATGGCAAATCATGTAGCATATGAAAAATTAAACTCATCAAGCCATTGCACTGTAGTGTGTATGAGTGGAACAGGGAGGTACCAGGGCATAAAAAAGAGAAAAGACTATCAACTGTCATTCTTTTGGTGCCACCAAGATGTTAGGAGACGCATTCCTTCTTTTTTTCTATTTAAATGAGCAATTTTCCTAGGATCCCATTTGCTGAAGCAAATGTAGTTTAGCTCAATTGAGAGAAAGGTCTTGGTCACTCTCAAATCTTTAGATTCATGGGGTGCTTAAATCAGCTCAAATACAGGGTGTGTGTATGTGTGTGGGGTGTTCATACACAGAGTGGGGGAAGATGTACGAGGAGGGGGAGTGGGGAAGTCGTGGGGAGATTCTGTTGTTTGTTTGGGTTTTATTCAGGGTGGAGGGAGGTACCAGGGATTGGACCCAGGAACCTTCACACTGAGTTACATACCCAGTCCATTTTAAAATTTTATTATTATTATTATTATTATTATTATTATTATTATTATTATTTGAGATAGAGTTTTAAAAAGTCACTAAAATGCCTAGGCTAGGTTTGAATTTGTGATCCTCCTGCCTCGGACTCTCAGAATCCTGGGGTTTCAGGTCTGTACCACCAGTCCATGTGTGGAGTCTTTAAAGTCTACATAATAAAATCCAAGAAAAGGTTCTTATTAGGAATTGAACTCTCTGAAATTCAAGAAAACAGCAGGTGAACCAGTGACAATAAAGCTAAACCCTTAAACTTTATCCTTTCAAATGATTTCATAGTGTGAATCTAATCCCCCCCTCCTTTATTCTATTAATAAGTGTGGGCATAAATAGTTTGTAACTAAGGCTTCACTTTTTTATCAGTGATTCAATCATTAAATCTCGATCTAAAGCCAGGCGTAGTGGCACACGCCTGTAATCCAAGCACTCTGGGAGGCTGAAGCAGGAGGATTGCTGTGAATACGAGGCCAGCCTGGGCTGCACAGTGAGCTCAGGACCAGCCTGGACTACAGAGTGAGACTCTGCCTCAAAAAACAAAACAAAAAAAATCTCTCTCTAGCTTCTGCATTCACCAAGCTACTGAAATTCTTCTCTCTTTGTAGGGCCAACAATAGTCAACAGCCCAGAGCATGTTTCATTCTTCTTGATTCTCTACAGCCATACACAATAACCTGAGTGTGTCTTCTTTCTCAAACTGTCTTCTTCCTTGAACTTTAAAATTCAACCATTCTTCAAGTATTTATCGAATGCCTACTACATATCAGGCACAAAAGAGCCCTGTCTTTGACAAGGTTGTGTTTTTGTATTTTTGGCAAGAGAGACATAGTCAAATGTCCAGCAGCATGTTGGTATTGAGAATTGGGTCTTTGGGAGCACAGAACTGCTGTTTCTAAAACATATGTGGAGACCTATGAAAGGCTTTGTAAAGATGTGACATCCAAGCCTCTCTCTGCCTGTCTGGGATGGAACTTTGGCACTGATTCTGATTTTCAGACAGGGTCTTACTAAGTCACTAAATTGACCAGGCTGGGCTTGAACTTGAGATCCTCCTGTCTCAGTCTCCCAGAGTGCTGGGATACATAGACCTGCCAGATTATTTGGGAGAAAATAACCAGGTGATGTGACAAGAAAGGAAAGATTTTCCATTAGAAGAAACAGCAGGTAGAGAAGTAGGCCAGAGGTGAGAAGAGTAAATGATCTAGCATGTCTGAAGAAAGACGACAAACTGGGATGCAGGTGGATGGGCAGAAGATGAAGCCACAGAACTAACAACCAATTTAAGAAAGGTCATAGGAACCAGGCACATGCCTATAATACCTCACCCAGGAAGCTGAGGAAGGGGGTTCACAGGTTCAAGCCCAACTTGAGCGACTTAGAGAGACCTTGTATCAAAATTATTTTTAAAATAGGACTGGAGATGTAGCTCAGTGTGAAGGCCAGCTATTTAATCCTCAGTATTGAAAAAAAGAGTTACAGATAATTCAGTGGAGGAAAGAAGAGATTTTTCAAAACGGTGTAAAAAAAAACCTGGATATTCACATGCACAAGAAGTTGAACCACAAGTTCACATTATATAAAAATATCAGTAGCTCAAAGAACTAAATATAGGGGCTGAGGAATAGCTCAGCAGTTAAAGTGCTTGCCTGGCAAACTCAAGGTCCTGAGTTCTATTCTCCAGAACCATATAAAATGGGCCTGGTGGTACACATCTGTAATCTCAGGACTTAAGAGGCTGAGGCAGGAGGATTGCTGTGTATTTGAGGCCAGCCTGGTCTACCTGTGTAGCCAGACGTGTGGTGGAAGACAGACATGTGGTGTATTAGAGATTACAGGCATGTAGTAGATTAATGGCATGTTGTAGATTACCAGTAATGTGGTACATTACTGGGCATGTAACCTGGAAGGGGCAGATCCTAGGTAGTGCCTGGAAGAAAATATACCTTTCTCTCTGACTTGGCTTCCTGTATACAATGCCATGCTTTCCTCTACCTCAGCCAGCAGTCCATGAATAAACTGTGCGAGACCTTCTAACCTGTGAGCTAAAATAAATTTTTCCTCTCTTAAATTGTGGATGTCAGGTATTAAGTCACAGCAATGAAAAAGACAACCCACAGAATAGAAGAAAATATTTATAAATTATATATCTGATAAGAGATCAGTATCCAGAATATAAAGAACTTGGGTTTGGAGGAATAGCTCAGCAGTTAAGCACTTGCCTAGCTAGCTTAAGTTCCTGAGTTCAATTCCCTGGCACCACATAAGCCAGGCAAAGCTTAAGTCCCTGAGTTCAATTCTCTGACACCACCTAAGCCAGGCGTGGTAGCTCATGCCTGTAATTCCAGCACTTGGGAAGCCTGAGACAGGAGGACCATGTGTTTGAATCCAGCCTGGGCCGTGGAGTGAGTTCAGGACCAGCCTGGACTACATACAGAGCAAGATCCTGACTCAAAAAAAAATTATGGCGTGTGAATTAAATCTCAACAAAACAATTATGTTTTTTTTTAAAGCCCAAAATAAGGAAGCTGTAGGAGCAAGCAAAACAGGTCTTATTATTCTAATGATTATAGGAAGCAATCACTGAAAGGTTTTTAGGAAGAAGGAAGTTATCCAAGTTGTGTTTTGATAAGATCACCATAGGTTATGTATCAAAAATGTATACTAGGGCTGGCGGACTATCTCAGCAGTTAAAACACTTGCCTATAAGGCCAAGATTTCCTCTACCTCAGCCCTCAGTCCATGATTGGACTACGTGAGACCACCTAACCTGTAAGCTAAAATAAATCCTCCCTTAAATTGTGGATACCGGGTATTGAGTAACAGCAATGAAAAAGAGAAAGTGCTAGGGCCCTGAGTTCTATTCCCCGCACCACATGAACCAGGCACGGTGGCGCACACCTATAATCTCGGCACTCAGGAGACTGAGGGAGGAGAACTGCCATGAGTTCAAGGCTAGCCTGGGCTCTTCAGGACCAGACTGGACTATAGAACAAGAATCTGTCTCCAATAATAATAATAATAATGCATACTAACAAAAAGAATAACTTTGGGGGAAAAAAAGATCACCATAGATTTCATGCAAAGACTAGATCAAAATGAGTCAAGAACACAGCATTTGGGAGTCTGAGGCAAGAGAACTGCCACGTGTTTGAAGTCAGCCTGGGTTACATAGTGAGTTCAGCCAGAACTACAGAGACCCTATCTCAAAAAAAGAACAAGATAAGGAAAATTGTTAGAATAAAACATGTGACCTGTCTCAGTGTATAGCACATGATAGATACTTAATAAAAATTTAAAAACCCACTCGTATTGTGGTTTAAACATAAAATGTCCCCCAATGATTCGTACTGAGGGCCTAACCCCTAAAGCAGCAACACTCAGAGGTGAGGCCTAGTGAGGTGATTAAATTGTAAAGGCACTATCCTTTAAATGAATTAATCCAATGGTAAGTTCATTAGCCAATGAGCCATTAGGAGGTGGGGCCTAGTTGAGGAAGTCAGTCACTAGGGGGCGTGTCTTTGAGGGATGCATACTGTACTAACCCCTTTCCAGCTGGGCTCTTTCTCTTACTCTTTTCCCAGCTGCCTTGAGGGGAGCAACTCTACTCTGCCATGCCTTTCCGCCATGATGTTTCTGCCTGCCTTAGCCTTAAAAAAAATGGAGCCAGCTGACCATGAACTAGAATCTTTAAACTGGAGAGGCTTTAAGTTGATTTTCTCCGGTATTTTGTCACAGCAACAAAAAACTGATTAACACAACCCCACTTTCTTCTTTCAGATACTGAGATCATATCAGGGTGTAGACAATGACTGAGGCCTATTCACGTGTCTATAGAGGCCGTGAGGTAACACAGATGGGAAAAACTGGCCTGACATGAGAACCCAGTAGTAAAGTCTTGTCATGATTGACAAGTTAATCTCAACCTCTGTGTCTGTGAGACAGCAGAGTGGTGGGCTGGTGGCAACTTGGGTCTGTTCATCTCACCTGAGGGAACAGCTTTAGTGGACAGATGCCATGGGGGAAGGGATGTTCAAGATGGCCAGGTATGGTCATTTTTCTAGAGAACTCCAAATCCCACTTTTCAAGTTGGTTTTCTCATTATTTTTTTTTTTTTTTGAATGCTGGAGATGAATTCCAAATGTGTGAAAAGATAACTGAGCCATAATTTAAAAACACTATTTATTGTAGTCACAGACCATTCTTCTCTGGAGAAACTTTCTAGTTTAACAGTTTCTTCTCAGGTTACAACTTCCTTACCTACAACCTAGCACCCTTCTTAGCCTCAGAAGCAGTGGTCACCTAGATGGATTCCTGGGCCATACTTTTATCTCTACGGTGACACCAACTCTCCTTGAGCATGGATGGCCGGGTCAGTCTGTGGTTGATCCTGTTAATTCCACTTTCAAAAGCATTTTTCTGATAGTGGCTTGCCCTCGCTGTGTGAGGCTTTTGCATTGTTTAGAATGAGCCTTGAAATGATTTACGATCAATGTCATAACACAAAAGAAAGTCCTGCTGGGCCTGGTGGCACAAGCCTGTAATCTCAACTCTCTGGAAAGCTGAGGAAGGAGAATCTCGAGTTCAAGCCCAACCTGGACGACTTAGAAACTGTCTCAAAACATAAAAAAACAGGCGGGGGATGTAACTTATTGTGGAAACTGTAGACTTGATTCCCAGTACTGTGTGTGTGTGGCACAAACACACACGTCCTATCACTTATGGATTGGAGTGTGACACAGAGTTGAGGGGCCTGAAATTCTCGAAATTTAGAGTGTAAGGTAGAGATCATGCCGGATTGCATGTGCACATGGTCTGAACTCCTGGCTGAGGAGGTTGATGTAAGTCAAAGTCAGACACAATGAGGCAGGCAGGCCATGTCTCCGAGATAGTCCTCCTCCTCGTGTCCTGGGCTTGAGGTTCTCACCTCAAAGAAGCTGAATGGTGATGGCAGACAGTGAGTCACTCCAGGGGAGACAGAAGAAGTACACTTAGGACAGAAGTTGACCAAGTTATTGAAGAACAGTCATGGGGTTCTGGAGCTATGTGCAGAGAAGGCCACCCTCCTCAGGTGGATCCACCTTGAAGACAGCCCAGCCAGGGGTGGGGTGGAAGCTCACGGCTACCATGTGGCTGACTGAGCCTCACTGGCTGGCCTTTCCACAGTCTTCTTTTCTGGGACATTCTTTGTCCCCTAACATGGATGTGTCCTGCTTTTGCCCCAGGTAAGGGTTTGGGCAGGAAAGATATGAAGTGGTGAAAGTCAGTCTGATAAAATGTGCCTTAATTTTCTTGGAGGGATCTCTGCAACTGAGCTCTACAAGGAGACTGGCCTCAGAGACCAGAAAGCAAGGTGCTTCTCTGAGTGCGGATTCTAGTCTCACATTCATCACATCTTTGCTTGTAGTGTTTGGGATTGCTAAGGTACAGAGGCCAGGGGGGACCTTTGGGCTGGAGCCTGATTTCTGGCTCAGGAGAGGTCCTGGTCCCTTCCAAATTTCTTTTCCACACCTTGCTGAACTTGTTTTGATCTTTTTTTTTTTTTTTAAGCTAGGGTCTCACTCTATATTTGGGATTAGTTCTAAACTCTGTGTAGACCAGTCTAGTCTTAGACACCTAGAAACCTTTCTGCCACAGCCTCCCAAGTGCTGGAATTACAGGCATGTGCCACCATGATTTATGTGGTGCTGGCAAATAGAACTGAGGGCCTTGCACTCGCTAGGCAAGCACACTAACCACTGAGCTATGCCCCCAGCCTTTGTTTTGGTCTCTCATAAGCCAGATCCTTCTTACAAAATGCTAACAGAATTGGGATTTTGCTGGAGAGATTTTGACTTTTTTTTCCCCAGGGAAGGAAATGTTACTTTAGGAAGAGTATTATGCAGTCCTTTTATCTTTTTTTTTTTTTTTTTTTTTTTTTTTTTTTTTTTTTTTTTTTTTTTTTTTTTTTTTTTTTTTTTGAGACAAGGTCTTAAGTCACTAAATTGCCCAGTCTGGACTTGCTGGGGTTACAGACGTGCAGTGTGCTACCATGCCCAGCTAGAGTGGTGCTCTTTCAAAAGCAGGTAAAAGCCAAGTGTGGTGAAACATGCCTTTTGATCCCAGCAGTTTAAGAGCCTGAGGCAGGAGGATTGCAGCTTATTAAGATGCTGACTCAAAATAGAAGGCTGGGATGTAACTCAGTGGTCGAGCACTTGCCTGGTATATATGAGGCCTGAGGTTTTCAAGGGGCAAAAAACAAGGAGGTTTAAACCATGGCTTTTATTATATTAATTTTTTTAAATCATGGCTTTTAGGTCAGTCTGACATGGTGGTCAAAGTGTAGCTGTCATTCACTAACTTCAGTGACACAGGGAAACTAACTTCCAGGCTTCTGATTTCCTATTGTGTAAAATGAGGGTAAGAATTGATGATTAGAGGTATGCAGCTCACTGGGCATGTACAGCACAGCTTGGTCCTTAGCGCTGAGCAAATGTCAGCCGTCTGTTACCACGAAGGATTATGCCGTCACTTGTGGCCCCTGACAAACACGGTCCCCTTGCTGACAGAAACTTCCTGCCTCCGCCTCCCCTTCTGCATTATGGCGGCAGCTTCTTCTGCCCTGCAGCTCAGCGACCACTCCTCTGAGCTCCCAGGGTCCTTGGAGCTGGGTTTGTCCAGATCACTGTGAGCTCCTGTTTTCTTCCAGATTAGTGCTCAAATTCAGTGTATGTTTGCTGAGTGAGTGAATAATTCCTTGCTTTTTCTTTTGTTGTTGTTGTTGTTGTTGAGACAGGATCTTGCTCTATAGTCCAGGCTTGTCCTTAGCTCACTATGTAGCCCAGGGTGACCTTGAACTCATGGCAATCCTCCTGCCTTAGTGTTCTGAGTGCTAGGGATTACAGGTATGCGCCACCATGCCCAGTTTATGTGGTGCTGCAGAATCGAACTCAGGGACTTCAGCGCTTGGGAGGCAAGAGCTTTAGCTGCTAAGCTATTCCTCTAGCCTGAATTTCTTGATTTATGTGTCTCTTTAGTTCAAAATGTTCCTAGGAATATATTATCTGATTAATCTCAGAAGCATGCTTCAAAGAAGCACCTCATTGACAGGTTAAATACACATAGGAAGAGCTAGAGGTGGGGCTCAGTGGTAGAGCCTTGTTTGTCAACATGCAAGAAGCCCTGGGTTCGATTCCCAGGGCTGCAAAACAAACAAAAATCTCTCTGAATATATCTATGGATAATGAGAGACAGGTTCCCTGAAGAATGCACAGATCCCACGAGTCCTGCCTGAGGCCCACAGCTCCCGAGTTACCTCATACAACTTGAAGGTAGGGCCACTGGTGGAGGCTTCTACCAGCCAGGGAGGTGGCTTCTGAGAAACCTCACGAAAGCCACCAAGCTGTCAGCAGCACCCAGCCCTTCCTCTGACCATGATCTACATCCCAACATCCCTACTTCTGATAGGCCTTCTCAGCCTAGTGAACCACAGACACAAATATTCTCACTCAACCTGTCCCCAGGCCTGCCTATCCTGCCCAGAGGAAAGGCTGAGGTGGTCTCAGGCTACTGTGGGTGTCATCCCTTTTTCTGTGACCAGCAACTTGACCCTGATCAGTTTGAATTAGCAGGGCTCCTGTGTATGGAGGTGGAAACTAAACAGGGTACAAGTTCAGGTCCTCTCTGTGGAGGCCTCCTTTGCAGCCTCTGGGGAAATCCCTCAGGTGAGTCCCACAGCCCTCTTCCTCGCCAACCTCTTCCTCTTCCGGTCAGCCACATCCTTCTTTTATCTAAATCCCTTGCTCCATGTTGTTTGGCCTTTTAAAGGAATGGTATTCATGTCTATTGGGAGCCAGTTCCTGCTGAGAAAGGCAGGACCAGGTTGGACATGCTCTGGATGCCCAGGTGAGCCTGGGGAGAAGTTCGATTCTCCACCTCTCCCTTCCACTTTCTAGGACAGAGCAGAGCCTGTCATTTTTCAGGAATTTTCATTCACACAAACTTTTATTGAGCTCATGCTCAGTGCTAAGCTCCTGAGAGGAGGATTACAGTGCTAATGTCACCTCCTCTGAGAAACTCTAAGGCTGGAGGTGGGGTGGGAATAAATGAGCTCTACTCTGGTTACAGAGCTTCCAAAGCTCTGTCACTCATAGCAGAGTTTTAATCCCAGCTCTATGTACTGACTGAGAGATGTTAAAATGTTATTTAGCATCTATGGGCCAGTTTCTCAACCTGTAAAAACAGGATTTCACCTACCACAGAAGGCTGACATGTGAATTAAAGAAAATCCTACAAGTAAAGCAGCCAGGAAACAGAGGGCATCAACTCCAGTGCCCAGCTCTGTTTCATTGCAGTTGGTACCCACTCCCAGCCCACAGCACCTCTCCTGCAAAGGGCCCTACTAATGCATTCCCTGGGCTGCGGGACAACTGCATACTCAGCCCTGGGCTCACCAGACCTGAGAGGGAGCCTCAGACAGGCCCGGGCAGGTAGGACATCATTGTTGCCAGCCCTGCCCCTGGTGGGTGGGGAAGAGGCAGAATTTTCCCACTGGAAGACCTTAGGGCATGATTCTCCCCTTTCTGGTTGGGCTACTTTAGGAGCCTTGAGCATCCAGGCAGCAGTACTGTCACTGAGAATGAAAGGACAGGGGAGAGAGCATGAGAGAAATGCAAACTCAGAGTCTCCCACAGACAGTGTCATCTCCTTCCAGCTCAGAGAGGAGTGGGTGGAAATTACCCAGCAGGAGAACCAAGGGGCATGTGAACTCCCGCCACTGCCCTCTGAGATTCCAAATGTTTTTCTCCATTCATTGGAGAAAATGTTTTCTTCAAAAAGTTATGGCAATCAAATGAATTATATGATGAGGACTCAGAAGTATAAGACAAGACATGAGGGCTGGAAGAATAGCTCAGTGGTTGAAGCACTTGCCTAGTACAGCTCAGGACCTGGAGTTTGATTCCCAGTACCACATAAGCTGGACGTGGTGGCACACACTTGTAGTTCCAGCCCTGGAAGGCTGAGATAGGAGAATTGCTGAGTGTTCAGGGTCAGCCTGGTCTACATAATGAGTTCAGGACCAGCCTAGACTACAGAGTGAGACCCGGTCTCAACAAACAAACAAACAAGACATGTATCCCTCTGAATCACAACATTACCCAGGTAAGAGCCCTTGCATATCACTCACAGAAGGCCAAGTCTGTCTGTTACTTCAACTTTTGGGGTTTTGTTTTGTTTTGTTTTGTTTTGAGAAAAGGTTTTGCTCTGTGGCCCAGGATGGTCCCGAACTCATTATATAGCCTAGGCTGGCCTCTAACTCAGGTAATCTTGCCTCTGCCTCTTGAGTACTGGGATTACAGGTGTATGCCAACATGCCCAACTTGAACTTCTTGAATGTTGTGTGATTGGCTTTGCACATCCTGAAAGAATTAAGTTTTGTGCCCATCTTCCCAGCCCACAAATGTGTACAATCTGAAGGTAGGAAGTATGGTGGCCATTTTTTTTATCACTGTACCCACAAAACCTCAGAGTACTCGACACACAGTAGTCATTTTATTTGTTGAGATAAAAGGCATCTGGCTAGGTACAGTGATGCACGTCTGTGGTACCAGCTACTTGAGAGGCTGAGGCAGGAAGATTATAAATTTGCTCAGATTAGGTGATTTAGAGAAAACTTGCCTCAAAATAAAAAATTTAAAAAGATAGGTAGGCAGCTCCATATTCTTTGATTCTGTTCATAGTACAGAAAGAAAACCACCAACTGAATCCGAGGCACCTTGATTCTAGTCCCTTCATCCCTCCCCCACAGCCTGACATCTGAGGTAGGCACAGTAATCCACCCCCACCCTGCACACTCAGCTCAGTTGCACACCTGCCCTGTCGGAAGAATCCAGAGAGCTGGATTTCCCACTTACTCCTCGCTGTCAACTCAGTCTTCCAGTCACTTCCATCCTCCATGCGGGCTCCTTTCCATTACCCCAGAACATGGCCTGTTTACCATGTCACCTTAGTTTCAGGTTGAGACGGTTCGGTAGATTTATTTGTCAGCAAACCTTGAGGACTGCTTCCCTCTTCCCGTTTACCTGCAGACCAGAGCCCCTTGCATTCAGGCCCAGTCCTGTGCTGCCTTAGCTGGCAGATCTGGGGCAAATCCTGCACCAGTTTCCTTGCATGTAGATTGGGATAATACTCCACAGAATGGTTGAAATCTGAGGCACATGAACTACCACCTGTGTCAGACACTACTTGGACTTCCTCCATGCAGTTCAAGGGACAGGGTTTAGCTACCTCATTTTCCACGTGAGTCTTTGTAGAAGCACAGGGGCGGGGTCTGGGGACACACACAGCTTGTTCATACCATGGTTAGGTGTGTGAGCTCACGTAAGTCCCTCTGGAGCCCCAGGCTCTTTCCTGGCAGGCGTACCTCTATTCCTTCATATCGGGGGTGGGATAGGTGCTCCACAGGTGGAGGTTATCTAGATTCAAGTACAGAAGGCAGCTGGAGACTTGTCCCCAAAAGCTCACACAGAGCTCATGCAGGTGTGTTGTCATATTTGCAACCAGAGGCAGAAACCCGGGGGGTCATTCACTCCTTCCTTCTGAAGCATGAAGCCCCACCTCTGGACCATTTCGTGTTGGTAGCCACTAGGATGATGGGACAAAAAGCAATTAGAAAATGTTTTAAAGCGGCAGTAAATTGAGTCAACAAACTCAAGTTCAAATTTCTTAACCTCAGGAAGTTAGGGAAGAGTTTCTTCTTTTTTTTAAAGCTTTATTTTCCTTAGGCCATGAATGTTAGATTAATGATCAATATTTTAAAATATGCACCAACACAGTTTGATTACCCTCTTTGCTCAAACATGAGGGACCAGTAAGGCAGTGGTTCTACATTCAGGTTGCATGTTTGCTTCACTTAGGAAAATTAAAAAGAAAAGCCTGAGGTCACCCTAGGCCAACTATATAGTGGCTCTAGGGTAGAACCCAGGAATCAATATTTGTTAAAAGCATCCCATATAAGTTGGGTGCAGTGGTACATGCCTCTAATCTCTGCTTCCTGGGATGCAGAGACTAGAGGACCTCAAATTCCAGTCCAGGCTAGGCAACCCTACAAACAACCTGAGCCTAACACGCAGGCAGAGTCAAGAACCACCACCCTCAAATAGATTCTTGTGTAGGCTCGGCCACCACGGCATCATCACCTGGCACCACATTAGAAACGAACATTCGCGGACCTTCCTTCACACCCGCTAAGAAACTCAGGTTCATACCAGTGTTAGCTCAGGGGAACCACTCAAGTTTCTCAAGTAGGACCGCTCACATGTGCTCACAAGCCCTCCAGAGGATTCTGGCACAGGCTAAGAACTCTTATGGAGATACTGTTTTGAAGCTGACAACAATAAGAGGTACAGTTAAACATCTTTCCATCAAATTGTGGTCTCTGTTCCCTATTGTTCGGTCCAGCTGCGGGCAGCCTTGTGAGAGGAAGCTCACAAAGATAGCCATGATTCGTCCCGTTTTTGTACATCTGTGTCACCTTTCCCATCAAGAGCAGGCTCTTTTTGCCTTCTGTGTTAGTTTGCTAGGGTTGATGTAGCAAAATGCCACACATAAAATAATAGAAATGTATCGTCTCATGATTCTGAAGTCCAAGGCCAAGGTGTCTGCAGGACTATGTTTCCCCTGAGGGTGCAGATTTTGGTCTCTTTCCTACTTGGCCTGAGGGGGGAAGGTATAACATAAGCCTGAACTTCATGTGTATGTCATATTTCTCCCTTTTATGGGAATACCACTAGATTAAGGGCCCTCTCTGCTCCAAACAATGTAGCTTAAGAAATAACATGTGCGAGAACCTTATTCCCAGCGAAAGGCACATTATATTCCTGGGGATTAAGGCTTTAATAGATGATTTTCGGGGGACACAGTTTCAACTTACAACACCTCTCAATGATCTTTATGGTCTAGGATTCTTTTTATTTATTTTTTTTCCTTTAGCAATATTGAGATTGACCTAAGGAGTGCTGAGCTACAACTGTAGCTCTTTTAAGAGATAGGGTCTTACCAATTTGCCTAAGTGGGCTTGAATTTTGAATTTTTCTGCCTCAGGCCTTCAAGTAGCTGGGAGTACAGATGTGCGTCAAGGCATCCTGCTAAGTTCTAAGCCTTCAGAGTCTTCACAGCTTGCTTTCACTCTCTGAAAGCTATTTGTCTTAGAAAGCCCAACTATACTGCTGGGGAAGAGCCCTGGAGGATGAGAGGTGGGGAAGAAAGGGAAGCCCAGCACACTCTCGCCATTCCAGTCAAGGCCTCATAGGTGTGTGCGGCCATCTTGGCTTGCCCCAGCCAACCCCACAGAGAGGCGCTGAGCCACCACCACCAAATGCCACCCAAATTAAGGAGTTAGGAGTAAATACATAGTAGTTGTTTTAAACTACTGGCTTGTTATATAGCAAAAGACAACAGGAACAGGCCTGGGCCTTTATAACGATTGTTTGGTTCCTTGTGCTGGAAGCCCTCAGTCAGAGCCCAAGGACTGTCTAATTCTCTGATACAACATTTCAGTCTCGGATGGGCTGAGTGGCTGGGAATGAGGACAAATTTGCACTTGTATATAGTGAATAGCACCCTCTGACCTACCTAAATACTTTTGAGAGTGCGGGTGAGAACCTGGGGCACAAGCAGGGGAAGGGGCAGAGGGCACTGAGGGGCGCTTTGTGGAAGTGGGCCTACAGCCAGAGCTCAGACGCACAGAGTGCACTGTGCGGGCCCCAGAACCTCGGGGGGTAAGAGGAGAAACACAAGCAGTGAGAGGCCTTGGCAGAGGGGAAATTGGAATAATTAACCATTGAGAATGAGCATCTTCAAAAGAGCTCAATTTGGGGGGAAGTGAAGAGCTGCAGAGAAGCACAAAGAAGTGATTACTTAGAATAGGAACAGAAGATTATTATATGGAGAACAGTGATGGAAGAGAAAGTGTTTAAACACACAAAGTCCCCTATCTTCTTTTGTGGTTGGTCACGATCACAATCAGACTGATAAGCACAACAGGCTATCATCTAAGGACTGTATTCTTGTAACAGCCTTGAGGTAGTTATGTTGTTGTGGTTTTGTTTCATTTTGCAGCACTTGGATTGAACCCAGGGCCTTCACACTAAGCTATGTACCCAGCCCTTTTCATTTTGGACAATGTCTTTCTGAGTTGCTAGGGGTAAACTTGAAATCATCCTACTTCAGCCTCCCAGAGCGTGGGGATTACAGGCATGTGCTACCAGCCCTGGGCCTTGCCTCATTTTATATAGGTCAGGAAACTGGGGCCCAGAAATATGGTCAAGACTATAAAAGGGCTGGGGATGTAGCTCAGTGACAGAGCACTTGCTTAGCATGTGTGAGACCCAGAGTTCAATCCCCAGTATCATAAAACAAAACAAACTGTACTTACTAAGTGGCTACACTGACTTCCAGTCTAGGTATTCTGGCTTCAGAATCTGTGCGGAGACACTAGCTATATTGCCCTGTCTGCTGAAGGCCAGCAAAATGCATCTCCACACTGTCCCTCACCCTCTGCAGAGACAGAATTGTAAGTATTGGCACGGTCAGTACTTGGGCAGCAAAGGCCATTCTATGGAGATCAGGCATCGGGGTGGGGACTATTCCTTGGGGGCCACTCTATGACGTGACCAAATAGGCCTGATCTGCTGCTCCCCTTTAATTGATGCTGCATAAAATCCTTTATGGGATTTGCCCACTACCTTTCACAAGCCTGCAAGCACCCCTCCCAGAAGAGGCAGCCACAACCCTCAAAGAAACCTGCCTGCCCTGGACAGGCAGGGAACCTGCTTAGACTTGATGGGGAAAATCAGACTGCAGGAGATCAGCCAGAAGGGTGGATATGGGGTGTGGTGGTGCAGTGTGGGGAGATACCTGCAGCTCAGACACCCTTATCCTTCAGTTTCCTCCTAGTCACCTGGGTTTTGTATCCCACTCCCTAGAGACATAGTGAGTGTTTTAGCTGGGAGTCTGGTCCAAGTCCTCCAGTTTACAAACAAGGAAGGTATCCAGGGCAGATGGTTACCGGACCAGCCCCCCATCCCTCCCCTGAGAGACAGGTCATTTTTTTTTCCCCATAGGCTACTACAGTGCAGGCCTGAGAACTGGGGTGAGCCAGGGAAGGGAAGGGAACCGTATGCCAGCTGCCAGCTCCCTCACTCTTCCTGTGGGTGAAGGACCCCTGACACTTTTTTCTGAGCAGCTGTGTCAAGTCACAAGCCAGCACAAACAGCTCTCCTCAGGGCTACCCAGAAAGTACACAGGGCCAGTCTCAGCTCGAGGCAGAGGCCCTGAACTTTATCACCTGTATGGTTTCTAACTTCTTTCCTTTCCTGGACCATGAGAACAAATCAGCCTCGTAGAGAAACAAGATGCCAGGCTCACAGAGAAGTCACCTGCACTGATTCCCAGCCCTTGGGCTTTCCTTACCAGACATTCAGATCATTCTCTGACCATAACCTGTCCTCTAGCTCCTATCTTGCCTTGCTGAGTCCCACAATGCCCTGGAGTGAGACGACCATGACCGGGGTTGACTGAACGCAAATCCCGCTCTCAAATGCTCACGGCTCTTTGTTCTCGTTCTTAGACTGACCCTTTCATCTGGACCATCGAGTGCTTGTTCCATGGACACAGGCCACCCCAGCTGAGTTGTTACCCATTTCACCCCACTCTGCCTTGCACCTTACGCCCCAGTATTAGGGAGTTACTTGTAGATCTGAGGCAGCATGCTGGTTCCCTGCCCTGATCCTTCTTGCGCTGCTGGCCAAATACTCAGCCCTCAACATCCACAGCCCCCAGCCCCATCATCCACCCTTCTTCTGGACTTGACTGATG
Organism: Ctenodactylus gundi; assembly: GCA_004027205.1. Lineage (NCBI taxonomy): Eukaryota > Metazoa > Chordata > Mammalia > Rodentia > Ctenodactylidae > Ctenodactylus > Ctenodactylus gundi. The sequence continues at coordinate 20,355 of PVKB01005042.1, read as the reverse complement.
TTTCTCTTCACAACTGTCAGATTATGACGCGGTTTGTTTACATACTTCCTCTTCCTACTTTGCTCCCTGTTTCACATACATTCAGATGGCAATTGGAATCCATACTCCATGTGCTGGGCCCCTGGGGAAGTGGCTGTGCTCGGGGCTTTCCGGCCCCTTTAGGGCTCGGTGGGGTGGAAACACTGATGCCTGCGGCAGGGTTCACTCTCCTCAGATACTTCTTCTAGAGGAAAATTGGAAGTTGTGAATGGTTCTGACTTCTTTCTGTGAATGAATAAAGGAGAAATGGAGAAATCTTTCTTAAAGTAAAAAAAGAAAAAAAAAGAGCCAGAAATTCCCATTTCCCATCTAGAGACATCGTACAAGTGCCCATCTGCTTGTGTCACTGCTGCGTTTGGTGCTGACATCACATCGGGAGACACCGTCTCCTCCTGGTTCTCATCCCTTGGGCCGGCAAGTCTCTACCCTCTGCGGACAGCTGCACTTCCCAAGGCCTCTCCTTTGCCCTTTTATACTCTCAAAATAGAACCTCATCCTCACCCTTGGCTCCAGACACCCCATAACACCAGTGTCTTGAGTCCTGACTGGCTGGGTTCCAGAGCAGCATCTTGGTATACCTGCTGAGCCCAGCCACCTCAATCTCACCTTGTCTGTAAAGGACTAAAAAGTGAATGTGATCCCTCCTCTCCTCTCAGATTGCATGTTGAAGCCCTCTCCTCAGTATACATCAGAATATGGCTGTGTTCAGAAATAAGGATTTTTAAGACCCAAAGTAAAATGAAGTCATATGAATCAGTCCTACTCCATGACTGGCATCACTGTAAGAGAAAAATCAGAATAGGGGGCCATAGAGCAGAGAACATGTGGGGACACCAGAGGAGACAGCCACCAGGGGAGCCATAGACAAAAGGCCTTAGAAGAGAACAATCATGCCAACACCTTCATCTTGGGTTTCTACCTTCTGGAACTATGAGGAAATGCTTTTCTGTTGGTTAAGCCACCTTCTCTGCGGTAGTCACAGTAGCCCTTGGAGACCAAGAGCATGTCTAATGCTGACCTCATCGCCCAGTCCTAATGGGAGACACAGGAATGAGAACATCGCAAGCCCACCATTCTGATTCCTCTGCCAAATCAACTGACCACTAACTGCTGCGATTCCAAGTCTCTTCTCTTTCCCACATCCATGGGCTGATCTAAGCATCAGTTTTCACCTCGACTATTAATATAATAATCTCTCTCTCTGATGCACCATTTCTTAAAATCTGCCCTTCTTACTAAGCAATTGCAGAAGCAAGATTTCTCAATCTCAGCACTATTCACATTTTTGGGGTGGAAGGATTTTGATAATGTTGGGGTCCTCTGCCCTATAGAACTTTGAGCAGTGACCCTAATTTGTATGTGCTAATGCCAGAACACTCTCACTCCAGTTCAATGACCAAATGTTTACATATTTACAGATATCCCCAGGAAATCAAAGGGTTCTAGATTGAGAACCTTTGTGTAGAAATGTTATCCCTGAAGGCAAGTACTTGAAAGCCACCAAAGAGAGTTTTTTTTTTCCCACTGAAGATTTCATACAGACATTCAAAGTTTTACCAGGTATGATGGCACCTGCCTCTGAGAAGCTGAGGCAGGATTATCATAAGTTTGAGTCTACCCTGAGCCATGTAGCAAGAACTTATCTCTGAATAAATAGGGCTGGGGATGTAGCTCAGTGCAAAGACCCTGATGAATTTATTTTGAAGTTCAAATTCTTTTGATTTCCACTGGCACTTGCATCCAATATAATCCATGGCCCGTAGTAGATTCCCAGTGAATATTTGAAGTCTAAAACCCAAGGCCACTCAGCTCTGTAATTTATTCTAGATTCTCCTTCCTTCATTCCAAGTTTCAGCTATAAACTACTCAAGGTTATCCAATAGTTATCTTTTATGTAACATTTTTGGTATTAGTCTCTGTGTTGAATTCCCTACCCTGAATTCCACCCATTTTCAATGTCTGGCCAGGCATGGTGGTTCACGCCCCTAATCCCAGCACTCAAGAGGCTGAGGCTGGGGAACTGCCGTGTGCTTGAGGCCAGTTTGGGCTACATACTTTAGGACCAACCTGGACTACAGAGTAAGACCCTATCTCAAAAACAAAAGCAAAGCAACCAAAAAGAAAGAAAGAAAAAACTTGAATAACTGGTTCAAGAATCAGTGCTCCCAGAGGCCTCCCCTGGCTGGACTTGAGATTCTCTGCCTCCTAGTGTTATTGTGCACACATTTTGTTCTGTTTCTGCTCAGCTTTAAGGAAGAGAGAAGACAGAAATAACAGATATGCTGATCCCTGCAGACATAAATACCCATACAGGAGACTAAATGTGCACAGAAAGCAAGACAGTTCTCACCACAGAGTCTCCAAGGGAGCCCTGGGATGTTCTGGTGCTGAGATGCAGGGCAGAGCTGAGAACAGGAGGCTGAAAGTGCTTATAAAGGGAGAGCCAGAGCAGGGTCCTCTCCGCAAAGGCCTATGTGCTAAGGAGCTGGTCCCCAGCACAGCGCTAACGGGCAGTGATGAAAACAGATGGAGTCTAGTGAGACGTCCTTAGGGATGTGCCCCCTAAAAGAGGTTTGGGACTCTGGTCCCTTTCTTTTGCTTCTTAGCATTAGGCAAGCCGTTTTGTTCCATGGCACACATCTGCTATGATCCAGAACCTCTGAACCTGAGCAAAATGCAGCTTTTTCACAGCAGTACTAAGGATTAAATCCATGGCCTTAAGCCAGCTGAGCAAGTGCTCTATCACTGAGCCACACCACCAACGTTGTTTGAGAGAATCTGACGCAGTTGTCCAAGCTGACCTCCAACTTGCAAACCTCCTATCTCAGCCTCTCTAGTAGTTGAGATTATAGGTGTGAGCTACAGTGTCCAGCTCTAATTTTTCACATAATCATATCAAATTTTTATAGCGACAGAATCCTAAGACACTCACCATACCCAGGTACACAACAGTAAAAAAAAAAAAAAATGCACGCAACAGCAAACAAGTTTATACCATAGGAGTGGCCAAACCCAAATCTGTACCTTAGGTACAACTCAGAGTGGAGGTGAAGAATCAGAGTTGAAAGCAGGCAAGATTTAGTGGAAGTCTGGACCACAGAGACAAAGAAACAGCTGAGACCTCCTGCTCACGGATATATCTTGGACAGAAGATGGTCCTGCCTCAGCCTTCCCAGAGGCTTGTATCATCAACACTTGCCAAGAACTTGAACTTGCTAACTCTCTATACAGGTCAGTACTTTGACAAAGGTTCTAGTCTTTCCTCTCATCTAGGCCAATCCCCCCAGTCTCTGGTGCTACACCACCAGCAGAACAACCACTGTGTCCTGTCCTCTAGGGACTTCATAAAGTCACCCATCCAGGGTCTCCAGGGTCCTAGGGTAGTTACACATGAAAGGCAACGCACTTTCCAGAAGTCATCTACGATTAAACCTCGTTATGGCCACGACTAGAGTCCATCTGCTGGTAGCTCTAGTAGCCTGACTAGTAGGAAGATTTTGAGCCCAAGAAGGAAAATGCTTGCTTCGTGCTCATGCTCCAAGCAAAGCCTTTGACAAGACCACAAGTTACAATAGTTGCAGATGACAAATTCTAAGGAAAGAATGTCTTTGGTCACATCCCATCGAGGCTTAAGTTTGAAAGGAAACCAAACCGAACTAACCTGAGTCCTATCTAGTGCTATGAAGTGGGTGGAGTAAAGACTGACTTAGCAAAGGTCACGCTTCTTATTTCAAAAGCACTATGATATGGGATGGGAGAGGAAACGCTTGATTGAATTTGAGGGCCTTAAGAGGCAATATGGCAGCTGCTAGATTATCCAAATGTGTTACCTAGCTTGTTCCCCTTACTTGTAAGGAATCAAGTCAGTGGGGCATCTAGCCTTTCTTCTCCCTGGAGTACGATGTGGGTGAGGTGGCCTCATAATCGCACAGAGGAGAAATGCTACATGTGAATTCAGGTGTTCAGTGAAGGGGGAAAAAAAAGGAAAACGAGGAAAGAAAACATTAGCTCATCAGGTCCTAGGTGAGGATAGTGGTAGTACAGGTGAACAGATCTATATCATTCAATAGGCACTTTTAACAGGGTGAATTTATCTAACTTCTTCTGTCTCTGCCTTACTCCACCACTAACCACAGCCCTTTGAGTACCGAGGCAGCAGAAAGTGGTCTGAAGGAACAGCTCAGGAGAAAGATCCTAAAACAGAAAGTCAAGAGCCTCAGCAGGGGAGAGCTATGTTGCTGTAAGAAGAAAGAAAGAAAGAAAGAAAGAAAGAAAGAAAGAAAGAAAGAAAGAGAAAGAAAGAGGTGGGGTACAAATCAGGAAAACACATGCGGAGCTTGACTATTGAGGAATCAAGATAAAGGAAAAAAATCTTGTCTTGGGACAATGAACACTGAGGACAAGGGGAAAGGCGTGTTGGAGACTGTGAGGCCTCAGCTCAGAACTGCAGTCACCCAGGAAGATGGGAAGGTAGAGCAGCCAGATGAAGTAGCATACGCGGGGACCCAAGAGCACAAGCCTGCCACCTCTTCCTGGCATAGGGACTTGTCAGGTGCATTATTAAAGTATTATTATCCTCCAACCTAGGCAGTGCTGGAAGGAGCCATCTGTCTAGCCCTTAGCGACTGCCAGAACCTTCTACAGGCTAATACGCTGGTCTCTGAAGATCTGTGTAACTGATACAGGTTGCCCCTAGAACAGCAGTTTTTAATTTCATAGGGAATCCTTTGAGAATAAGAATACAGATTTTCTTGCCTGAAGGGCAGAAAAAAAATGAAGCCACTTTAAAAAAAATTACCCCACACCTGGGGGTTAACTTGTATATGGAGCTACCACATAGCTTCAGGCTAAAGCCCCTTGTTTTAAATTCTTTCTTGGACCCTATGCCTTTATTAAGCCATGGGGTAGTTAGATCCCTAATTTTTAAGATGGCCTCTGCAGATTAGCCTGAGAATTCAGCCTCTACTGCCCTCTGATGGCCATGCGGAGGGAGAACAGGTTGACAGGCTTGATACCTTCCAGACATTGAAACTGAGCAGTTTCTGCTAAGAATGCTTGGGGCAGGCAACTTTTAGCAGCTTTCACAGACCCTAGGCTTACCCTTGAGGTGGGCTGGGGAAGGGGTGACACAGAGATGCACGTGAAGTCAGAGCGTGCCACCCAGCGCTGCGGCTGTACACGTGTCAGGGTGATCTGCTCACAGTGCCCCTTCTCCCCACACTCTAGGTGAATCCCGGGACTCAAAGGCCAGCCTGGCCCTTAGCTAAGCACAAAGACACCGGGAAGTCCCACCACAGGGACAGAAGGCCACAGCACTTGCAACACCCACTGTATGTTCAGGGGATTGGGAAAATAGGAAATAAAAATGCAAATAGTAAATACGAAACGGGAGCAAGGGACCAAACGTTGTGGGGGCTGCGACCTTGGTGCTCTTCTCTCTCATCCGCGACATTCACCGAGTCTGTGCCCACTTCTTCATAATCTTTCTTCAGGGTGGTCAGATTCTCTTGGGCCTCTGAGAACTCTCCTTCCTCTGTGCCCTTACCCACACACCAGTGCACAAATGCCCACTTGACATATACCAGGTCAAACTTGTGGGTGGGGTGGGCCCAGGCCTCAGCAATGGCACTGAGCTTGCTCAGCTTGCAGACAGCCCGCTGTGTCTTGGCCGGGCTGCCCCCAGGCACCACTGCAGGGGCTGGGAATTGATACCAATCTAAGAAGAAACACAAAGTAGTCTTAGTGGCTATGTGCCCGGGGAGGGGTCTGCACAGGCCCCGACACGTTCAGTGGGAACGAGCACATGATATTTGATGTTTGCACACCCTTAAGAAATTAGGAGATAGGGACCACTGACAAGGAAATAGGCAAACCCGGAATGCTGGACATTCTAGGAGAAAAGACTAGACCCTTTAGTGTCACTGGCAAAAACGGGGGAGGGGAGGGAAGCGGGGTGTGGGGGTGCACACCTGTCATCCCAGCACTCCAGACTGAAGCGTGAGAATCGAAAGTTTACATTTAGCTGGGTTCATAGCAAGACCTTATCTCAAAAAGTTTCAAAAGCAGCAAGGAAGTAGCTGGCCCTGGGATCATCCCGAGGACTGCAAAAGACAGTGTGCTTACATTCAGAGACATAATAGACAAATATAACACATAATATCTGCTCCATGATTAGATGCTCACTAAAAACTGACTATAAAACACCTATAACAACTGGAGAAGTTTGGATGTTGATTAGCTAAGTATGCTTATTTGGGGGAAGTACTATTTTGTTAGACATAAAGATGGATTTGTGTGGCATTCTAACTACGCAAGTGAGTATACATGGGTCACCAAGACAAAAAAAAAAAGGCTTAGATGTTAAATTTAAGTAATAGAAATATAGGTGTTCATTGAACAAGGCTCTACTTCCCTGAAGTTTAGAACACTAAGTTTGAAAACATAAAACTCTGAAGATCTCTAGCTGGACCTAAATTTGACCTATTTAAATCTGTTCTATACAGAATGCATTTCCTGTTCTGCCCTCCTTCCATATGGGCTACCTCCCATTAACGCCTCTAAGGACAGAAGGCAGGCTTACCAGTTTCTACAACAGCCGGTCAATGAGTAACGCCTTCCCCACCTGGGGCTGAAGCAGTCTGCCTTCCAGACACCCAACCCCTCTTTACTCATTCTGAGCAGCCAAGCAGCTCTTCCACACTAACAAGCAGCTATTATCTTTCTGAACAGGACCCCGCCTCCCCTCTCACTGTGGTCACATCCACAGCAGTGTCACAGGATAGGAAAACTGTAGGGGCTTTCTAATATCATAGCTGCCACCTTTCATCTTTACAGTCACACCCCCCTACCCCCAAGCAAAGGCTATAAAGTTTAATCGAGGTCATATGCCCATAAGCCAATTTTTGTGTACTACTGCAAAAGAAAGCGAGGGCATTCACAGGCTCAGAAGCTTCCTGACCTTCTGACCCATGTTTCCCCATAATCTGATCAGCCTCTCTGTGCTTCCAAAAGCATTCCTATTGGAGTAGAAGCCATCTCATGTGGCTCTGCTACTGGCACTGGTGAGGAAGCCATTCCCCTCAACTTGACTGGCATGCCTAGGGAACCAGACTTACCTGCCAGGCTAAGTGTTGAGAAGCTCATACATCTTTTATCAAGGCCATCTTTCAAGCAGCACCCACCATGGCTTCTGGCCCAAAGACCTGGCCTCCAGATCACTTGGGATCAATCAAGCTAAAGACAGCCTCTACAGCCACTGTTTTCCCCACTGCCCCCATCCCTAGCGTACCTGGCCTCCACGCCTGCAGCTCTATAGCAGGACTTTCCCTTCTCGGAGGGCACACAGGTCACATGCTAATCCCTCCCTTCATTCCTAATCTGACTTGGAACCCTTGGGACACCAGTCAACAAACTGCTGCGCTTGGTCTCAATAGCTGCACTGGTGGCATTCACATCCTTTGGCACCAAGTCTCTATGTAGAGCAAGCAGCAGGCCGTGTGCTTGCTGGGGCGGGGGAAGGCACTTAACCGTCTGATCGGAGGGTTCAGAGCAGGTACGGCTGAACTCGGACACTGAGAGCTGCTCCTGATAGGCCTTCTCAGCGGAGATAATGGGCGAATAGGGCACCAGGAGAAAGTAGATGCGAGGATAGGGCACCTCCTAGTGGATCTGAGGATAGGGCACCAGGGGAAAGTGAACGTGAGGATAGGGCACCTCCTAGTGGATGCGAGGATAAGGCAACCTCCTCTGAGATTGGTCTGGAACTCCGTCAGGTGCACATTGAGGGCACCATCCAAACGGGGGAGGCAGCGAATGAGGACGCGATCTCGCTGAATCAGTTGAGGGGGTGTAAGTAGTGTGTGCTATGTCTAGGCTGCAGAGGCAGATGTCATAGATGGCCTGGTTGTCTACCATGAAGGGTCGAGTGCTCCAGGCTGGCATAGGTGGTCAGGATGCAGCTCCAGGGTTCTACAAGTGCTGTGGACACTGGAGGGGCCGGGGAAGAGCAAGCTCCAACTCGGACTTCTTGCCATACTCTACAGAAAGCCACTTCACCAGCAAGGAGGCGAAGCTGGAGCCAGGGCCACTCCCCGACCTACGGAAGATCAGGAAGCCTCGGAGATCACCACACTGGTCTGTTGAAGGGAGGAGAAGATACAGTTAAGGATATCTGTGGCATGTCTCTTTCTCCCAATCCTCTCCTCAGGGACTAAAAAGTGACGATTACCAATTATAATCACATTCACTTAGGTATATTAAGAACTCCGGGGCTGGAGGAACAGCTCAGCGGTTAAAGCGCTTGCTTAGCAAGCGCTAAGTCAAGTGCTAAGTACCTGAGTTCGATTCCCCAGCACCACATAAGCTGGGCGTGGTGGCGCATGCCTGTAATCCCAGCACTCGGGAGGCTGAGGCAGGAGGATTGCTGTGAGTCCAAGGTCAGCCTGGGCTCCATAGTGAGTTCAGGACCAGCCTGGACTACAGAGCGAGACCCTGTCTCCAAAAAAAAAAAAAAGAAAGAAAAGAAAAAAGAACTCTGAAGTATAGTTTATAATTACGTGTATTTATAAGTAAAAATTAATTTGACAAGTACTTGTACCTATATAAACAATCAAGATAAATAAGTTTCCCTCAACCCCAATAAGTTCCCTCATGTTTTTCTATTTCTCCTCCATAGAGGTGAGAAGACTTGACACTCTTGGGAGACAGCCTAGGAGGGCAGGGCTGAGTGCAGGGTCAGGATGAGGGAGACAGCCGGCCTGGGAAGGCAGGGCTGTGCGCAGAGCAAGGGGAGGCTGGGAGAGATGAGAGTGAGGTGTGTCAAGGACTTCTGGTCTAATAGCTCAATACATGCAGTTCACTTTACAGCTTAGCCACCTAGGTTCTGAAGAGAGGAGATGATGGTTGATACCCTGTTCAATATACAAAAATTCCTAACTCCTGCTTCAAACTGGACCCCAGGAACTTGCAAGTTTGCCAATCACCTTAGATAATTCTAAGGTGCTTGAGTTAGAAAACCACTCTACACAAGATAAAGGGGAATTCAAAGTATAAGAAAGGTCTAACCCTTAGAGATGGTTTGTTTCAATTGCATTCTTAAGAACCAAGAATGCCCTTCCAGGAGTTGCACCTGAAGTCCTCAGTCTCTACAGTAGAGTATATGTCTACCCAACCGCATACAGCAAGAGCCCAAGTACTGGCGCCCAGCTGGGCGCACTCTTAGCGCCTTGGACAGGGGATGGATAAAGTGGAGTTGTTAGCAGCTAAGCTGGGCCTCTACCAGCTGGAAACGTTTGAGTAGGAGTCTCAGAACAACACGCTGAGCAGCTGTTAGAGATCGGTCGAAGTCCCAAGAAGTCCTTATGCAGACAGACTGACAGGGGACCAGCAGGACAAGACTGAGCACACAGAGTCAGGGCACAGCCCTTCCAAGGCTTCTGATCCTAGACCAGCACCCCAGACAGGACACACAGCTCCCCCTAGAGGAAGCCGAGTGTGCAGACAGGACTGAGGAATGTCCTCAGGTACCAACCTTAGCCCCTGTGGTTCCTTCTTCCGTAACAGTATGGGCAGCTCACTGGATCAGGAGAGGAGGCTTGGATACAGTCACTTCCTGCGGGTGCCTAGGGCACCTGGTCCTGCTCACTACTTTTCTGGTTTGCTCCAGCGCCAAACCCATGAGCTCTATTACCACACTGTAGTGGCCACAGGCATAGGTGTGGCCAGTCTTTTTTTTTTTTTTTTTTTACCAGATATTAGCTGCTCAGGGAGGAAGAGTTGCCCATAAATGCCAGTTCTTACTTCATCCTGAGGGGAAGAGCAAGCGCAAATGTAAGGGGCTGATTTCATCCACCAAAACACACAAGGCCCTAGAGCCTTTGTTTAGTTTCTCAACTGTCATGGACAGCCAGAGCTCTAGAGGCCCACTACCAAAACCAGGTCCCACTGGGTGCTGGTGGGGAGTCGGCAGGCCGCAGTAGCAGGCTCTTCTTCCTGATCAGAGCACTTTGCTTTGCCGGGCGAGGAATCAGTGTTTAGAGGACTCTCACTTAACTTCTGTTTAGGAGGCGCAGTCCTATGGGGGGCAGGGGACTCTTTCAGTTAGGGCCAAACACAGGCCTCTTAGGAAGGCTCTCAGCTCCCAGTGCCCCAGGCAATGCTATCTTCAGAAGACTGAGGATAGGCAAAGTTTAAAATTCTGCTTTGATCCATTCTACTCTATGGAGCCGAGAACCTGGCACTCTCCAGGCAAATCGGTATAACCAATCTTCCTTCCTGCATAGATGTCCCCAAGACCCCTCCTGAAGACGGTACCATTCTAGACAAAAGTGACACACTTCAGACTCCAGTGGTGTTCCTATCAAGGGACTCCTGCGTTACAGGTATTTCCCCCCTAAGCCAAGCTCCCCAGTGACTTTGAGATTAATAAGAAACACGGGCGGCCCATGCACCAGTGACAATAGGTTCCGGGGCCACAAAGACAACCCGAGGCACGCGCTTGTCAGCACCTGTCTCATTGAAGGAATGTCCCTGCTCCCCAGGGCCAGGTTGCAGAGAATGGTGGTGGGAGCAGAGCCAACTGGTGTGAGACTCGCAGGCAGCAGCCCTCACCCTCCCGCCCTGAAGGCTGAAGCTGGGTCACCTAGTCTGAAACGTAAGACCGGGTTCCCTCTCCAGGCCTTCCTCCACCTGGAGCTGAACCCCCTCCAGACCCTCATTCCCTTTCATGTTCTCAGAGATGGAGATTTCGGGGGTGTGTGCTGAGGCCCTTTTGATGGGGTAGGGGCAACTGCTTTGGTGCACTCTGGGGAGCAGGAGGCTGTGGTATGGTCTATAGAAGTTACGGCAGGTCTTTGGAATATCCACCTTTCCCCATTTTCCTCTTTTAGGGGAGACATGCATCTTACCCAGACACCTATCACCATCTTCTGCAGCAGGCAGAGACTAAGCCAGACAAGGACCACTAAAGGGTCAGAGTGGAGGCCAGAAACGCCGCCCAGCCTTCAGTCCTCCTCACTGGGCTGGCCAGACCTTCCCATCTTCCATCCTTCACCCCAGCGTACAGCCCACAGGATCTGACTGAGAGGCCGAGCACCTGCAGGACAGTTGCAACCACTTTGCATTTTAGGAACCATCTTCCAAGATGGGCTCAGAACTTTTAAAAGAGCTTAGCCCAGACTTGAGAATCAAGATTCCTTTGGGAAATAAGGATCTGTGTGCAAACCTCATGTTCTCCATTTTAACTGAGGATCCAAATTCTTTAGAACACAGGAGAGGAGAAGCAAAGGAAAGAACCCTGTTCCCCAGGCGCTGAGTTTAAAGAAAACCCTGACTAGATGTGAGGCCCGGGAGCGTGGACCTCTGCCTGAGCCAGCTGCCCAAGACAGAGACATTAAGGGGAGAGAGTTCTGAGCTGGGAAACGTGAAGTCCAGCAATCATCCCAGGTCCATGCTCCTGAGTGGGACTGTGCTTTGTGAGCCAGGATTGCAGTTAAGCGGGAGGCATCTCCTCGTCCTCCACCAGCGACAGCAGGGAGGGAAAGATCGGAGGGCTCTAAATCCCTTCCAGAGTCCCGAGGTACACCACCACAGACCTACTCTGCGCCCTGAGCTTGTACTCTGCTCCCGAAACTTGTGCACAGTGCACCGATTCGGTTGGCGCCAGTCTGCTGCATCTGAACGCTCTCAGAGCCCGCAGGACTTTCCCACCTTCCACCCTCCTCCCATTGCGAAGGAGGCAGAGAAGCTGTGCTTGAGCTCTCCAGGTATCCCGGGCCTTCCCACACAGCCTGCTCTCACCCTGAGCCGGAATCCCATTGGACCATGTCCGGACAGCTGGTGCCCCGGCAGGCCTGTCACTGGGTAGTCCTGCTCTCCTCTCCATCCTAATGGCCTGCTGCTTGTGTAATCCTGCCATACCCGGTTTGGGCAGCATTTAAAAGCCAAAGGGAAGGGAAGGCATCCATGGTGTGCATCCTTCCGACCAGGTGGCCCCTTCTGTTGGAGTGTAGGCGGGGTCTGAGGTCGAATTTTTGGGGACATACTTTAGTTCTGCTGTTCCCTTGGGACTTTACACCAGTAACACTCTGGAGTGGCTTCAGAAGTCCGGTCACTTTGGAGGCTAGTGCAGACTGAAATGAAAAACAAGTCCTGATGGTTTCAAAAGTGTGACAAAATGTGGGGGCAGGCCAGGGGAGCAGTGGGCAGACAGGGCGCTGGAAACTGAATTTTTCCTCCCTTTTGATGGGGTAGGGGCAACTGCTTTGGTGCTTTGGCATGGGTGACTTAGATTCTTGAAAGAGCAAAAGCCCCCGTTTGTCCAGAGCAGACTGAAGGGGCTGGAGGAGGAAGTGGAAACAGAGGTTGGGGCTGTGGGTGTTAGGCTGATGGTGACCCCGCGGTTAGGCCACCATTGAGGGTTTTTGATCCGACTAGTGATGTGTTTAGAACAACGTTTTAGGCAGTCATGGAGGTTATATGTGTGTTTTTTCCAGTGGTGGTTTTGTATTTTTCCATGGTAGAGGACAGACACATCTGTTGCCTCTCTTCAACCTGGTTGTTACTTGAAGTTTTGCTTTTAAATACACTGAGCTACAACTCCAGCCTTTTTTTTTTTTTTTCCAGTTTTAAATTTTGAGACAATGTCTCGCTAAGTCACTAACTTGCCCAGGCTGGGCTTGAGTTTGTGATCCTCCTGCCTCAGCCTTTCAGAGTATAGGCCTGAGCCACTGGACAGACCTGGTTTAGAATTGTTCATTCTATGAAGCATTAAGTTTTGGTACATACATAGACTTGTATCATAATTTCAAGTTATTATATATAACATTATTTCCATACACAGCAAAATGCCTTATAACTGAATTCGGTGGACACTTTGGCCACCTAACTCTAAATTTTGATACCTAAGATCTGGAGGCCTGCCTAACTCAGTGGTGTAATAGAATGCGCACTTCACAGGCAGCAGGCTCGAGTTCAATTCCCAGCACCACCAAATAATAAAAATAAATAAATCCTGACACAATGACACCTATTTTAGAAATTTTACTTCCCAAAACAAGAAAATCTTGGTCACAGTTGGAAGGTTGCTGAAAATAGCATCATTATTCTCTAATGCCTTGAAGGCAGTCTTGGGCATGACATGTTGGCTCATACCTGCACGATCCTGTCCATTTGTTTCCGTCGTCTTTGCCAAACAGCTTTGGAAAAGTGTTAGATACCTCTTCTAATTTTCTAACTCAGTTTTCAAAAACATGTATCAACTGTTTTAGATCAGTCCCATTCATATGATACAACATTCAAAGAGCTTATTCATTTATTTATTTGTTTTTAGTAATAGCTCTTTATATATGAGCAAAAGACATAGGGGGGGATCCTGAGCTGGTTGCCCTCAACAGACTTTATTTTTATATTCCTTTCAGCAAATATTTACCAAACTTCTAAAATATGGAAGATATTGGACCAAGCACCAAGTGTTAAAAGGGATTTATGCCCCAATATTTACACATTTACCATCTTCACAGCTAAGCTAGTAGACTTATGGGTTTAAATTTTAATATTCATAGGCTCAAGGGATAATAAAAAGGCAATGCCATTGTATTTCAAAGGGAAGGACCGACGTGTAAGACATTGGGCTTCACATACAATCTTTTTTTTAATGTGTGTAGAACTTCCACTTAATTGTTGATTTTAATTATTGAATTTTTAATCTTCTCTTTTTTTTTTAAATAAACAAGGTTTTGCTATGTTTTCCAGGCTGGCCTTCAGCTACTGAACTCAAGGGATCCTCTTGCCTTCAGTGTCACAAGTAGCTGGAACTACTGGTTTTTGGTTTTGATGTCTTTTTTTTTTTGGGGGGGGGGTCCTAGAATGTCCCTTTTATTTTTTCATATATCTGCATATCTGCTGGAATTCCTAAAACTGGGTATCCCCTTAAACCTAGTAAGCAGTTTTTGTGGTGTTTGGAAATTTCAGTATCTCAGCCAAAGCCTTCATTTTGCTACTTTTCCCCCTACCTTGTCTCCTATACCTGGTTGTATATTGTCATATTAAGAATATTACATTAGCTGGGCCTGGAGACGGAGCCATGTAATCCCAGCTCCCTAGGAGGGTGAGGCAGGATGATCTCAAATTTGAGCCCAGACTGGGCAATTTAGCCCAATAAAAATAAAAATAATAAAAAATAAATCTGAGTTTATAACTTAGTGTGAAGGCCCTGGGACCAATCCCAATACCACCAAAAACCAAAACCAAAAGCCTACATGCTATTTGTAGGGATTTGGTAATATTTAGATTTTAGAAGGGAAAATGGTTTGGATTCCTATATTTAACTATACCTAGGACTGACTTACTGAAGTATACTATTGATATCGGTAGTATGACACAGACATTAAAATAATAAAGCTCTATATTGTTTTAGACCTACCCACTATACCCTTTTTAACAATGTGACATATTTGCATTTATGTTTATATTTGTCATCTACTAGCTACATACTTATGCTGAGCATTGATATATACACCAGTCCTCACTTAGCCTTCTAATTATGATCCAAACTACTAAAGGTGGTTTCTATATACATGCATTGTTTGGTGGCCTACAGAGAAATTTTTTTCATGTGCCACTATATTATTGGTAGTAATACACATACAAAACTATGTTACTAATTTGTTTCTAACTAAATAGTATACAGATAATATGTCTCTATTAGTCTATCTATACGGTTATGAATTATTGATATTTAGTGGTTCAATTAAATAGAGGAGCTGGAGAGAGGGCAGACTAAGATTAGGAGTTAGCTTTAGGTATGACATAAGAGAAGTGTTTGTATGATAGAAAAAAGCCTGGTAATGCTTCTGCCCCAGTCAGAAGACAACAGATGGAAAAAGGCAGTGTAAGTGATACTCAGATGAGTTAGGGAGAGTTATGGGTGAAGTAGAGAGAGTAGTATAGCTTCCAGATCTGCTTGCAGATTTATGAAAGAGAGCTTAGAGTATTGATCAAGAGAGGGAAAGATTCAGGAGGTAATTAATAAGGTGACAGAGGACAGTGGAAAGGTAGGAGAGGAGAAGGGGCAAAAAAAAAAAAACCAAAAAAAAAAAAAAAACTAGTACAAAGGTACAAGTAAAATCAGGAATCCTATTCAGTTGTATGAAAAAAAAAAACTATAGCACAGAAAAAGAAGGGAAAAAAAGGATAAAAATAGAAACCAAACTGAAGAACAAAAGAAAGGCCAAAGTACAAATTGACCAACTAACAACGCAAAACACTACAAAATAAAACTAACTGAACACAACATTTTAAAAAAATCAGCTACCCTCCTATAATTTTGCATGCTCTGTTCTTGGAAAATTTTCCGAATGTCTGTGTATTGTTCCCAGATAGTCATTGTCTCTAGAGGGTGCTGGAATGCTGATGGCCGAGCCTGCTGGTGAATGTCCTGCTCTGTCTCTTGAGTCCTCCGGGTCTTCCTTATTTCGTAAGCTGTCCCATAGATAGAGCCTCGGGCAAGCCAAGTCCTTTGGTGCAGAGATTTGGGCAGAAAAGTCAAATCCCCACCTGCTTCTCACAATTCACAGTCCCGCGTGTCCCCGTCCATTCTGTGCTTTCCCTGCTGTCTGCCTCCTGCCGGTCTCAGTTGCCAGTGGCGCAGATAGGACGACGGGCTCGCCCTGCCTCACTCCTTCCTGGTTTCGGCTGCTGATGCCCGCTTCAATCGGCCCACAGTGCTGATCTCTCGCTCTGAGGCACAGCTGGAAACACACTAGCCTGCGTGGCTCTGTCCCCTTTGCTCTGTCCCTTTCACCACCTGCTGGACTCTGTGGTCCCCCGCTGCTGGGGCTCAGCTCTCTGCAGTCCGCTCCCCTCTGTCTTCTTCCAGCTTTGTGCAGTCAGCCGACGCCCTAGCGCTGACTGCGGCCCAGTCGCTGCCGGCTAGAGGGCCAGAACCAGGGCTCTGCCTTCAGGAGCTCACACTGCTGTGTGGCAGGGACAGCGCCACTCAGGACTTCTCCAGTCCACGATCACTTGACTTTACTTTTACCTCTACTCCTGCTACGCTTTGGATCTTGAGCAGCCCCCAAAAGCCTTGGATTTGGAACAGTGTGTTATCAGGAGGTCGACCCTGGCTGGAGGGGTTTATGGTTTGACCTGGAAAGATTGTCAGTTTGTTGGACTGGGAGCTCCAGGGCAGAGCTTTCAGGTGTTTGTTACTGACTTGTGGACCAGGAAATGAGGGAAGGCACCCACCCTGTTGGGGGTGGGGGAAACTGGCAGCTCTGAACTAAGTAAAGGAAGGAAGAAGAAGCATTATCGCAGCTTCTTGCTGGGAAGGGGCTAGCCTCGCAGGTCTGCAGACTTCATTTTGCCGTACATCACTTGGCTTCTGTCCGCAATGCTGTGAGCAGCTCTTAGGCAGCTCTCCAGCCTCTGCCATGTGCCTTCACTGCTGGTGGCTGCCCCACACATGGACTGTGAGACACCCTCTGAAACTGTGAGCTAAATCCATCTTTCCACCCTTACATCATGGATGTTGAGTGTTTTGTCACAGCAACAAAAAAGTAATTAGAACAGTTCTCTAGATTATGTTATAGTTTCCAGATGTACTTGTTAATTTCTTTGGGGGTAGCTTTTCTAGGGCTCCTCCTCTGCCGCCATCTTGACTAGAAGTCTCAACTCTCTCCTACATTTTTCCCACTATTTTTATTAATATACAAATGTAATACATAGTTTCCTACATTTTTTAAGAGTGAAAATATCAGGTTGAGGTATATAATACTATAACACTAATATATGATCGAGGCCCAGTGATGCAGGCCTCTAATCTCAGCATTCTGGGAGGATCTCAAGTTTGAACCCAGCCTAGGCAACTTAACAACTTTGTGAGACTCCATTTCAAAATTAAAACTAAAAAGTGGGCTGGGGATGCAGTCAATGTGATGGCTCTGGGTTGAAGTCCTAGTGCCACAAAATAAATGAAATAAAATAATACAATGAAATAAAATAGGAGGATAAAGGAATACTGCAAAATTCTTTGGTGTGTTTTACTATAGCTGCTTCCTCTAGCCATCAATAAGATGGATTGCCCAACAATGTACAGCAAACAATACACATGAGACTATGCAATTCAAAAGCATTCAATTTCAAAATCAGAAACCCAGCAAAGCTACTTGCTTTCACCGTCTTCTTTCAGCATTAAAGTGAAGAAGGGTCCGTCTTCTTGTCTCTCTGAGTTTCAGTGAAAACAAGTTTTTTACTATCTTAACAATAAAACTTTATTCTTTGAAAACAAATGAAAGCCTAATTTAGTCCCAAATGTTGTGTTTTTAATCACAATAAGTTGGAAACTATAAAATGGTCCACTACAGAAGGTTTTAAAGGGCAGCAGAAAATAGCCCTAAAGAAAGCAAAAGAGGAAGTAAATGTAAAAGCATCAGTGAATTAAGTTGGATAAAAGTAGTGCAAGGGACTAAGAACCTTTTCTTAGTTTGTGAGTGTCTGTGTTTATGTGTGTGGACAGGGTACTAAAATAAGACATACAATCCTTTAGCAAGTCTAATCAGTAATTACAAAATTGTAACGCAGCATTAATTCTGCATCCTGAACTATGCCAAATTTTTTCCATGTACGAGTTATTCAATTTCATAACAACTCTTCTGTCCTCACAAAAGGAAACTGAAACGGTGCAATTAAATAATTTTCCCACGCTCACAAAGCTGTCAATGGTAAAGCCAAGATTCAAAGATTTAAATAAGATTTTTCACAAGCTTGTCTCAGCCAGTCCATTGTTCACAAACCCAGAATTTTATACAAATGCTCCTTGATTTATAATGTGGTTACATCCTGATTAATGCATTGGAAGGTGAAAATATGCTAAATTAAAAGGCATTTAATTCACGATCCAATTTGATTTAGATCTGAATGTCCCTCGAAAACTTCATGTATTTGGATGTAGTGGGACACCTGTGGAATTGTGTGCTTTGGGAAAGTGGGACCTGACTAAAAGGGGAGTGCTATGGTTTGGATCTTGAATGTCCCCCAAAAGCCTTATGTATTTGAAACTGTGTGTTACTGGGAAGCAGAGCTTGGCTAGAAGGGGGTGGATATTTAGATTTGAACTGAAGGGGTTTTATCAACTTGCTACCACTGGAAAAGGCCTGGGAATCGTTTTCAGGTATGTGTTGTTTACTCCAGGTCCGGAAAGTGGGAGAGGGGCCCCCACCATGGGTGTGAGGCCCAGGTTTGTAAGAAATAAAGAAGATAAGTAAAATACTAGAGATCCAATATAAAGAGAGACTATCATAATCTGTAAGAGAAATAATAGAGGGTGACTTACAAAGATAAGCTCATCAGGATAACTGCAGATTTCTCAGATTTCAGAACCTAAAAGCCAGAAGATCATTAAGCAATATCATCCAAGAACTGAAAGAACATAAATGCTAACTCAGACTGCCATATCTAGCAAAATTATCTTTTAAATTAGAGGGATAAATTAAAACTTTCTATGATATAGAAATCTTAAAGAAATTTGCAGCTACTAATCCAGCATTGCAGAGAATACTTAAAGGAAACTTAGAAAGCAAAAGGGAGGATGATGCCACCAAAGACCCCAAAGAAAAAGAGAACAGATACAGGAGAATGAACTGATAAAAGAGGAAGTAAACAATACTGGAAAGTCGTAACAACTGGAGGAGATACTAAATATACCATGATAATTACTCTGAACGTGAATGGCCCAAATGAGCTGAGGGAAGAGGTGAGCAGCTAGTGAGTCTCCGCCTCCTGCTAGCGTGCTCCTAGTAGGTCCTAGTGCCGCTGGTGACCTGACAGGGGGCGGAGCTTCATTCCCCTCCCCTCCTGCTGCTGCTCCAACAACCTACTGCAAACAAGTGTCTCCTTACCCCTCCACCTCTGTCCATTGGGAGAATGGTATTCAACTGAACTGGTCCCTGGTGTCAAAAAGGTTGGGCACCCCTGCTCTAGGCAATGAAAAGCAACAAATTTCTGATATATGCAAGAACTTTTTCTAAGTGTAAAAAATCCAGCTTTAAAAGGACAGATACTAAGATGCAATATGTAAATACACCAATTTCTCAATCTGATTGTTATTATTATGTATCACAAATACATATGAATAAAATGTTTTTAAAGGACAGCTACTGTATGATTCTATTTCTATAACATCCTTGAAGTTACTATATGATAGAAATAAAAGAGCGGCAGCCAGGAATAAAAATATTCACTTCAATCACTATGAAGCTGTATTTGTCAACATAACAAAATTTAACTGTAAGAACTCACAGGAGGGAACAGCAGGAAATGTTTTAAAAGACGGATAATGAAGTTTGATTAAGTCAGACATTAAAATACATTACCAAGTTGCATTTAAATAGCACGATATTAACAAAAATGTAAACAGCCAGGCCTGGGGGTGCAGGCCTATAATCCTGGTGCTATGGGAGGTTGAGGCAGGAAATTGACAAGCTTGAAGCCAGCCTGGCCAATTTAGTGAGACGCTGCCTCAAAATCAAAACTCGAAAATGGTATGGGGATGTAGTTCGGTGTGAAGGCCCTAGGTTTAATTGCCAGAACTGTGAAAAAAAAAAAAGTTAAAATCTTAGCTTGGTGGTGCCCAGAAAGGTGTGTGTGGTGGGGCTATCTTGAGTGTGCGCACACCAGGCATCCTTGATGCTCAGGCCAGAATTGCAGCAGATGGACTGCCTTCCACTGTAGCTGCGCGAAACAGGTCAGTCAGTCCTTCTACGGGGGCAGTAATGAGGGAGGGTCCGTCTTACGCTGAGCACAGGGAAAGGCCCAGATAAGCGCAGGGCTGAGTACAGCCTGCCTTCTAGTTTATAGGGCCGGGAAGACCTCACACTTACAAAAGACCATGACATGAGAGCAGGCATGTTGGGGCCAAAGTGTAAAGGCTGAGGCCCCGTAGGAGGGAAGTCGTTTGTAGAAGAGCTGTTGGAAGTGTTTCTGGACTCTAGGTCAGGGCTGGCCCCAGAAGTTAGGACCTGCGTAAAGTGCTTTACTAGATTCCTCAGTGCGCAAACCCCAAGTCACTGGCCACCACACGTTTGTACGGTTTCCATGAGCCCAGGGTGTGGGCGCTCCTGCTCCTGGTGATTTTGGCTGTGAGCCTTGGCACTGGCCCCTGGAGATAGCATGGGGTCCTTCTTATCTCTTTGAACCTTCTTGAGCTTGGGGCTGTCCTGTCACCATGATCCACGTTGATCTTCAGTATTTAAGCCCTGAGTGCCTCGCCAGGCTCAAGTGGATACAGAATCCATGTTTTATTTGAACTGTGAATCTGCCTTG